>WAAF01005136.1:23830-45625 GCA_013400475.1 Tricholaema leucomelas | reverse complement strand
CTGTGGCTCTGCAGCCAAAATGGCATCGCGCGCACTGCCCCGGTGGGTTTTTTGAACCCCCCATGGCTGACGTCACTACCCCGCATCACAACCCCGCTCAATCTCGCGAGAGAATGACCCTGCCGACCCCCCTACCTACCTGGAGGTCCTCCCGACCCGCGAAATACCAAAGATAGAGCAGAAAGTCAGATTTTCTTAAGTGTAGGGTGGCAGGTAACTCCCAAATCATCAGACTTCATCAGTGTCAAAGCTGCTTTAATCTTATTCCAAAACATGTTTTGTAAAAGAAAAAAGAAAAAAAGTAATTTTTAACAAGGGAATGCTTGAACTCTCCAATGAGGTCAGAATTGCTCCTCTGGTATATTCAACAGCCATGACACTCTGAACTGTCAGCCTGTCTGGGAATAGATAAAACAGTGCTTAAAGCAGACTAACAGTTCAGCACGACAGTGGTTAAAGCATTGATTAGCCTCTTGGTTTGAATTTTGATAGGTTAAAATTAAAACCATTCCTAGTTTTTTATATTTACTTCAATATAAAGTTTGGCAATAACAGGACTCCAAACATATTTGCACAGCTAAATTTCATTTCCTCTTGAGTAGCACTGATTAAAAATAACACAGGTTCGTAACTTTTTTTTTGGAAGGCAACTTTCAGCGGCACTTAGAAATCATAGAATCAGTTAGGGTTGAATCATATAGTTCCAACCCTCCTGCCATGGGCAGGGACACCTCACACTAGATGAGGCTATCTAGAGACTCATCCAGCCTGGCCTTAAACACCTCCAGGGATCAGGCTTCCACCACCTCCCAGGGCAACCCCTTCCAGGGTCTCACCACCCTCATGCTGAAGAACTTCTTCCTAACATTCATTCCCAATCTACCCATTTCTAGCTTTGTTCCATTCCCTCCAGTCCTATCATTACTTGACATCCTAAAAAGTCCCTCTCCAGCTTTCTTGTAGCCCCCTTAAGACACTGAAAGGTCACAATAAGGTCACCTCGGAGGCTTCTTCTCTCCAGACTGAACAGCACTTCATGATTTTAATAAAAGGATTAGACCTCTCAAGAAATAATTTTACTACCAAATATCACCCTTAGGTTTGCTTAAGGGCAGAAGCACCATTAGTTATGCTTTGTTATTACATATGGTATAACTTACGCTTAACTCTAATGACTTACAATGCTTTTTTTAAATTTTTGACATATAAGTTCTGTTTTCATGGCACAATTAGTTGCAAGTCCTTCATTTTCATTCTGCTGCAAACTGAAGGACAAATCAGTGATAACAGAATCACTGGGTAGCACTTGGGTAGTCAGCTAAGATTGTTGTCTAGGAGCAATTTATCATGTAAATGGTGTCGTCTTTGTGTTATGGAAATCTGAATACAGTTTTTTGCATGATTGAAACCTTTGTCAATGAAAGCCTCTTCAAAATGTGGCAAATGTTTCTTATCTCTGCAAGATGCTGAAAAAACTTAAGTGATAAAAACTATATATACACTTACTATTTTTATCCAGGGCATACACATATATAACATTCTGAGGATTTATTGGCTGTGCCAGAAATAGAAGATTTTCTCTATACTGAATCAATTATATTTTAGGGAGAAATCAATTCCATTCCATAGGATTAAAAACAAAAATTACACCCTTGTTTTTTACCCACAAGATATATAAATATTAATTGCTGTCATCGTAAATAAACAAATCACAGTATGAAGTAGTATCCCAGAGAAAAATGAAATGCATTACAGATGATTTCCAAGCCTTTTTTGGAATGTGAACTGTGTACTTATTAATTGTCATATTTGTCACACACCTATGTGTGCCAAGAAAGCCACTTGTAAGGTCTCATCTCACAGACCTCCTCCTCCTCATTCTGCCAATCTGCAGTGATTTTCCAACTGTTTATCATGGCTACATTTCAGCTCCCACAGGTAAGTTAGGATGCATATTCCACCATGAATAAATGGCATCAGCTGTGTAACAGCTATTTTCAAAAGTGAAATTTAAAAAGTCTACTTCAGGGTCCCTTCAAGTACACTTGGCTGATTGCTCATTTGCTGAAATACTCTTAAATCACCTGCAATGAAAAGCATGCTGCCCATAAGCTGAGTATGAAAGCAACATGCAAAGCGGTTTTAAGAACATAGTATTCAACATAGATCTAAACCCAGTAAGCGCCGCTCTGCAATTAACAGGCAAATCTCACCATCTACAATACAGATGATGTAAAGCATTGATTTTCAACACAGCCAATAGTACTTTAAGACATGTTCCACCAGCAAACAAAATACAGCTTTAAACATTCACGTTCAAAGAATCATAGAATGGTTTTAGGTTAGAAGGGACCTCAAAGATCATCCAGTTTTAAGCCCTGCCATAGGCAGGGACACCTCCCACTAGAAGAGGTCACTCAAAGCCTTGTCCAACCTGGCCTTGAACACCTCCAAGGAGGGAGCATTCACAACCTCCCTGGCCAATCTGTGCCAGTGTCTTACCACCCTCACTGGAAAGAGCTTCTTCCTAACATCTAGTTTAAATTTTCCCTCTGCCACTTTAAACCCATTGCATCTCATCCTGTCATTATAAAACCTTGTCAATAACCCCTCTCCAGTCCTCCTCTAGGCCTTTTCAGATATGGGAAGGGCACTCCAAGGTTTCCTTGAAGCCTTCTCTTCTGCAGGCTGCAGAGCCCAAACTCCCTCAGCCTGTCCTAATAGCAGAGCCCTCTGAGCATCTTTGTGGCCTCCTCTGGACTCGCTCAAACAGTTCCATGTCCTTCTTGTGTTGGGAGCTCCAGAACTGCCCACAGTACTCCAGGTGGGGTCTGATGAGAGCAAAGGGGCAGAATCCTCTCCCTTGCCTTGCTGGCCATGCTGCTCTTGCTGCAGCCCAGGACTTGTTAATCTTGCCTAAAGAACTAAAGAATCGTGAAAAAACATGTTTCTTATTTTGTATGGATTTTAACTTATACAGAAACTTTACTACTGTCTAGCTAAGGACAGAATGTAAGTCTCAAAATTAGTGCTTTTTTTTTTCATTCAGCTTTCTTGAATTTCTTCTATCTCTCCATTTCCTAAAATGATTTTGGCACTTAAGGAGTTCTTTAACAGTAAGGAGTTCTTCTATAGTAGAATGTACACAGCACAAATGCATGCAGAGCTACAAACACCTTCTCACAGAGAAGGGAACAACATTCACACGATCTTTTCTTTGTATTTTATTTTAAACACATGCAATTTAATAGAATCCTCCACGGGCAACCTGTGCCAGTGTCTCACCACCTTCACTGGAAAGAACTTCTTCCTAACATTTAGATTCAATCTCCCCTCTTCCACTTTAAACCTCTTTAAAACTCCTCTTTCTGTCATTACAAGACCTTGTCAATAGTCTCCCAGATCCTGGAAGGCTACTATAAGGTCTCCTTGAAGCAGTCTCTTCTCCAGGCTGAAGAACCCCAGCTTGTGTAGCCTGTTCTCATAGGAGAGGTGCTCCAGCCCTCTGAGCATCTTTGTGGCCCTCCTCTGGATTCACTCCAACAGTTCCATATCCTTCTTTGGTTGAGGGCTCCAAAACTTCACACAATACTCCAGGTGAAGTCTGATGAGAACAGAGGAAAAGGGTAAAATCACCTCCCTTGCCCTGCTGGCCAAGCTTCTCTTGATGCAGCCCAGCACATGGTTGCTGCCTGGGCTGCACTCACACTGCTGGCTCATGTTGAATTTTTCATCACCCCAGACCCTCAGGTCTTTTTCCTCAGGGCTGCTCCCAGCCATTTGCCACCCAGCCTGTATCTGTGCTTTAGATTGTGCCATTGCGCCAACGCATGTGCAGAACCTTACACTTGGCCTTGTTGAATTTCATGAGGTTGTCCTGGGCCTCCAGCCTGTCCAGATCCCTCTGGATGGCATCCCTGCCCTCTAGTAAGTTGACTGTGTAAAGAATGTGCCCCTCTGGAGTGATTAGTTCTTTGGCCTTAGGCAGACCTTCTGTCTGGCTTTCACAAGATTTCTGGCAAAGGTGAAATTGCTAGAGTTTAAAAACTTTTCTCTTAAATGAGGGAGGAAATGACAATATTTTTCCACAGAACAGAGGTTTTCTGTTCTCAGCAGTCACATCATGTATATTTCCAGCCTGAAGAGAAGAATATCTGTATGATCCATACTGTGGCCATTTGAGCTGGATTTCTATCTCATAAAATATTGGGATCAGAGAAACTTGGAAGTGGAAGAGTATTGGAGTCACTTAGTGGAGAGGTGAACATCTAAACTGTCTAGATTCATTTGAGTGTGATCTGCTCTAGGTCACCCTGTTCTGGCAAGGGGGCTGGACCAGACGATCTTTTGAGGTCCTCTCCAACACCTGACATTCTTGATTCTATGATTCCAGTGATAGGCCATAAAATGGCAACAATCGATAAGTTAATACAATTTCATTGGAGCATCAAAAGCTTTAGGTCTGGAACAACAGCTTGGATCTGCCCCTTGCTGCTTCTGCAGCACCTGCTGCTATCTTCCTCCACTATAGTTTGGGCTGCTGCTAGGCTGCTTCACTGCTGCTTGACCCCATCCGCATGTTCTTTAAGGTTATTATATTTTGTAGTAGTTTATTCTCTTTATACTGTTATATTTCAACTATAAAAAAAAAAAAAAAAACCAAAAAAAAAAAACAAAAACAAAACATTTTTTTTTTAACTTTACAAATCCTGGATTTATTCTACCAGGGGAGGGATCGGCTCTAACCCAGCACACATGCTAACCAGATTTGTTTGTTTGTGTCTCGTAGTTATTGCTGAATATCTTGCAGAGAAACGGAAAGGGTAGGGAAAGATCCCATACCATGAAGAAATGCAGTGTACAGGTTAAACACATGTGGTAGGCAACATGGAAACCAAGACAAGTGAATAATAGGAAGCAAGCTTGTGCTAGTTTGAAGCTAGCTAGAATATTTTGGTGAGAACAATTAGATTACAGGCTGTGAAAAGGAAACAATGGTGAAGCCTACTTCACTCATAGGCTTGCTAAAATGTATAAAAACAAGAACACAAACATAACACAGTTGCACTCTGTCTGCCTGCACTTCTCTCTCTAACCTGCTGTCTGTGTAACTAATTCTTCTGCTTCCTAACCCTCCTCATCAATTCTCCAAACTCATCTTGAACATAAGGCAAAGTCTGGGATACGGTAGAGGGGTGGAAAGGAGGTGGAAGTGTAGCTGGGAGCCCCTCCTGGGACTCTGGTTTCTGGGAGGGATGTTGTGCTTCTGTATTACCTTTTTTAACTTGCATGTTTCTGTATATAGCTGTATCTATTCTAAATATCTGCCTGTATGTTGTGCTAAGCTGTAAATATAAAGCTTCATTCTATTTCCAGGTCATCTGAGTCTAGTCTGGGTGATTTTCTTAAGTGTGGAGGGGCAAGTAACACCCAGACCATCACAAGATTATAACATAGTGATAGAAGAGCAAAAAAAACCTTGTGATGCTCCTGCTATATTAATGAGTAACTTCACTGTGGTGGTTACAGTACTATCCTTTACATTAATATTAGACCTACTAATAACTCCCTACAATGTCTTACCCTAAGTTCTGTCTTCAAATGGTACATTAGGCATTATGTGTATCAGTTCTATACAGCATGGAACCTTTTTTTTTTTTTTCTAATAAGTGTAATGGTAGTATGGGCAAGATTTATTTTTCAACATTAATATTGTTCATTATTTTTTATATTAATATATTTAATCTCTCCCCATTACCTATTTCTAATTATAGGTTCTTTGCACAGCCATGAAAAACATTATACAGAGGAAAAACAGAGGATCTAGAACAATCTAGAAATAACTAACAATAATATGACAAACATTGAACTATTAGAACTGGAAGAGCGGTTGTTGCAGTCGATTATACCACTTGTCCACTAGAGGGACTCGAAAGGCTTCTTCCAGCTTAAGGCAGAAGGCCCTTGGATTCAATCAGAGAGGCTTTAAGTATTTACTCACAAAATATTATCTCTGGACTCCTGGGGATAACTACAGTTTCCAGACAGTACCCAAACACTTGCAGGGAGTGCTGTCAGTGTCTTCATAGCCTTCCAGATCTTCCCAGGCTCCAACAAGGTGCTGGGAGAGAGGCAGATGATCTCTGACTTGGTCCTGGTTCCTCTTGAACTTCAGATTTGGCATGGAGGTTTGCAGAGGTGCAGGCAGGATATCTTGCAGATGTCCACAACATCCTGTTGGCTAAGTGAGCCTATTGCATGAGGCATTTAAAGCCTAATCCTGATAAACTTGAGGTACAACAAGATTCCAGGTAGACAAACTCAAAGCATCAGGGCTTGTTATTATGTAGCAGGCAGAGCATGGCAGGATGCAATGGTAGAGAGCAATGAGGCAGAAGCATGATAAGGCAGAAGCACAGAGAGAGAGCACGTTGTCTGTACCTGCTCATCTCTTTTTATCAATGCATCCCAAGACTAATGGCTCTTTGGCCACAGATCGGCCAGTCAAAATGGCAGTTTGCCAAACTTGACCCTAATAGGTAAAGTCAAGGCTTACTTTTACCTTTTTAGGACAGAACACAAACAAGCATATAAACATGTGCAGGTACCCTGTTTGCAAGAGAGAAGAGACATGGAGGCAGCAGGCCTTTCTCTTCCTTTCCTGTGGTTCCTTCTCCTACCAGCAGAAGGGAGGGAGAGCTGAAAATATATCTGGACAAGCCAGAATATTAAAACAAAACACATTCTTGTAGCAAAATCAGGGATTGCCTTAGAGGACTTCTTTTTGTACAGATAAGAGAAATTGCTTAAGTAGCACCCCTGGACTATTAGACTGCAAAAGTTTCCTTGGAAGCTACACAGTGGAAGTAAAAGTACAATCTCTTTTGTTCTCTCTAAAGTTTTAAATGTTTATTTTTACTATAAAGGCTCTGAGATTCCTTGTTGGCATTAGGACAGTACCCTTGTTGTATTTCAAACACACAATGTGTATGGAAGCCCCTTTCTCAAGCATGCTATGGTTGTGACTTTACAGACACAGATGTAATTTAACAGATGAGCTGTTCCACAGATGCTTCATGAAAGGTAAGTGGCATTGGTAGGACAGACTGTTAAATGTCTTTGAAATCCTTAGCCACACTAACAATGGTCTTGTGAGAGCTGATTTTTCTTTGTATGCATCTTGATGAAAAAATGGACTAATATACAAGTAGTGCTGCAATACGAAAGTGTCAACAAGTCCTCGTCTAAAAAGTTCTGTGATTTTATGCTGGAGCTCTTATATTACATACTGCTGCTGGTATCCCTCAAAGCAGCACTGACAGATAAAATTGTCAACTACTTCATCTTTTACCTGTGTTTAGAGATCATAGAATGGTTTAGGTTGGAAGGGACCTGTGGTGGTTTGGGTGTTACCTGCTCCCCCACACATCGGAAATCACCCAGACTAGACTCAGACGGCTCTGGAAATTGAATTAAGCTTATTATTTACAGCTTAGCACAATATTACAGGCAGATATTTGCAATATATACAGTTATATACAGAAATATATAAGGTAAGAGGTAATACAGAAACACAACACCCCTCCCAGAAACCTGGGTCCCCAGGAGGGGCTCCCAACTGCCCTTCCACCTTCTCCTACCCCTCTACCTTACCCCAGATGTTGCCTTGTGCCCCAAGAAAGAATGGAGGGTCTGCCAGGGGGGTTAGGAAGCAAGTGGATTAATCAGAGAGATGGAGGGTGAGGTTAGAGAGAAATGCTGCTCAAAGCTCAGGCAGCACCCAAATGCCTTATATATGTTTGGATTCTTGCTCTTATACATCTCAGTAAGCCTACGAGTGAAGTAGACATCACCATTGTTTCTCTTTCACAGCCTGCAATCCACTTCTTCTCACCTAAACATTCTACCTAGCTTCAAACTAGCACAATCCACCTCTATCTATTTCACTCAGAGTATTGCTGAGGCAAATGCAAAGTGAGGCCTGCACTCCTTTGCTATGGGAATAGAGAAGAAAGCATTAGCAATGTCTATGGTAACATACCATTTGGCCTCCTTCGATTCCAGCTTGTACTGGAGTTCCAGCATGTCCAGCACAGCTGATCCCACCTGTGCTCAGGCACATCTGTAGCTATCAGCCTATCTCTACCTCTCATGTCATTACTACCATGTGATATGTTCCTGTTGGCAGATACTTCCTGAAGGCTCATCCCTGCAAGATTTTGACTGCATTATTTTGTCCCCAGCATGCTTCTGGGCAGCAGGTTGAGAGCCCTTACTAGTCCCCCATTGCTCCCACACTGATGTGTCCTCCCACACCTTGCCACATGGAAGCCTGATGACTTTATCCCCCCCCTCCCCCTTCACATCCCATTTAAAGCCCTGTCAACTAGCCTTACAATCTCCTCCATAAAGACCCTCTTCTCGCTTCAAGAGAGGTATCTTCTGTTTGGTGTCAACAACTCTGGTGCTGTATAGATCATGCCATTTTCAAAGAACCCAAATTTATGGTGCTGACACCATCCAAAGAGCCGTGTATTCAAAGACTGTATGAGATTGCTTAATCCCATGTCTTTTTCATCAGTTGGAATAATAGAAGAGAAGATGATTTGTATCCTTGAGTCTTGTACCACTCATCCCAAGGCCCTGAAGTCTTTTTTGATTGTTCTAGGACTAACAGTCATTATTTTTTCTCCTCCTACATGGAAGATCAGTAATGGGTAGTAGTCTGTAGAGTGCACCAGGCTAGGAATTTTCCTAGCAACATCCCAAATGCGGGCTCCAGGTAGGCAGCATACCTCCTTATGAAAGGGGTATGCCCAACATACTGGTCCCTCTGTTCCTCTCAGACATGAATCCCTGTGCTAGTTTGAAGCTAGCTGGAATGTTTAGGTGAAAAGAACAAGATAATAGGCTGAGAAATGAAAACAATGGTGTCTACTTCCCTCACAGTCTTGCTGAGATGTGTAGAGAAGAAAGGCAAAACAAAGATTAGGTCACTTTTGCTCTGCACTTTGCTTGGGCACTTTGTTCTGAGCTGTGCTCTCAGCTCTTTGCCTGCTGTGGAGCTCGTGGCTGCTGGCTGAACTCCATCTTGCGTTCTAACCTCATCCTGCATCTGCTTTGTTGATTCACCTTTGCTTCTTAATCCTCTTGGCCGAACCTCCATTCTTCCTTGGGACAGGGGTAAGGTTGAGATGGGTAGGGGAAAGGTGAGGGGTGGTTGAGAGCCCCTCCTGGGGACTCAGGTTTCTGGGAGGGGAGTTGTGTCTGTATTACCTTTTTTTTACCTTGTATATTTCTGTATATATCTGTATATACTGTAACTATCTGCTTGTAAATTGTGCTAGCTGTAAATATAAGCTCCATTCAAACTTCCAGAGCCAACTGAGTCTAGTCTGGGTGATTTCTAATGTGTGGAGGGGAGGGGGACACCCAAACCATCACAATCCCCTACAACTATCACTCTCCTTTTGACCTTTGTTGCAGTAGTCCTAATTCTTGGTGCTGGCTGACACACACTGGGCAACTGAGCAGATGGACTTTCCTCTCCATCCTCCTCTGCCTGATCCTCAGTTTCTAGTTCCCCATATCTGTTGTGCAAGGGCAGCTGGTAAGACTGTGAAGATGGGGAGGGAGCTTTCCTGCCTCTGTTGGAGGGGACCTGTCTCCACTCCCCCTCATCTCCAGGGTCTCCATTTCATCTGGGTAGCAAGAGGAAATGGAATCCTCTACTATTTATGCAGCCCTCACCTGCTGCCCCTCCCCTGGGGATGGCATAGCCTGGCTCCACCAGTTAATTTTCCTTTCATAATCCCATATAGACCTTAGTGTCTCAACTTCCTCCTTTAGCCCAGCCAACATACGGAGCAGATCACTCACCTGCTTGCACCTCACACAGGTTTCCCACCATCTTCCCTTCCAAATGCTAGGTTCAGGCATTCTCTGCAGCTAGGGGTCAGAACACTTACATATTTGCACAAGGCACCACTCTGGGTGCCCACAGTTTTCCTAGGCACAATATTGGTGCAGTTTACAACCATGGCTAATACTTTGGTGTTTGGGGATTTTTTTTTTTCTTCTTCTTCTTTCTCCAGTGTGTGCTGCCGGCTGGATTCAGCAGAGAGAGCAGCTTTCCTCCCAAATTAGGGTCTTGCACTGCTGCTGCTTCTCATTTAAATCACTCATGTATCTGGCACCACCCATGCTGCGTCACTCTCTAAGGCGTGCACATAGGCCATGTATCTTGCCATGCCTGCTGTTTCCCTGCCCCCTTCTGGGATTCTCCATTTGGGAGAGCCCCAAAGTAAAGAAAAAGGCTTTGAAAAAGCTTCAAATATGGGTTAAAAATGTGTGTTCCAGCAGAACTAGCCTTAATACTGCTCTCTTCTTGAATAGTCTTCCTGACTTAACAGATATCAATGAGAGTGATTTGTCTCTGTCATTATCTACTTCCTAAATCTACCTGTGGTGGAGAGTCCCAAAGGTCACAAATAGGCTTGAGCATGTCCTGTCTTGTCCAGTCATGTTCATCTGCCTGTCTGCATTGCAGACAGAGGCGGGAAAACAGGACAAAAGAAACCCAGACAACCTAGTCTGGTCACATAAGAGGGGTTTCATAAGACCCATGCCCCTGTCACGTGCAAGGCGTATGCACCCTCTATTTTGGAGGAGAACAGCCTATGGGTTCTTCCTTTTTTGGGTATATTTGGGTGATTGCCAAAGGTGATTGGGCGATATCGCGGCCAAAGAGACCATTAGCCTCTGCCATTGTCCTGTAAAGGGGGGTAAACAGGTGAATAAGGTGCTTGCGTGCTTGTTCGTTCATTCGTTCCTCTGTCGCCCACCACCTCAGCCTGCTGTGCCAGCAGCCGAGCCACATCTCAGCCCACGTGGGATTCACCACAGGACTTCTACTGAATATTTTCCTGCATACGTTTTAGAACACAGACATTAAGGCTGAGGACTAGTGAGCATTCTTCATTCTTTATTCAAATTGCTGAAGAATTTGGCTAACCTCACAAGTGGTGAATTAAGCCTCAGGACTCTCTATCAAAGACATTTCTAAAACCTTTCAAAATTCCATTGTATAGAAACATTCTGTAAAATAGTTCTGCTAACCACATCCAAGAATTTGTGTGGATAGTTGTAAATAAGTTTGGGGGAATTCTCTTTGTATATATTAATACATTATTTAATAACTTTTACATCGGCCTCATTTGATTTCACCCCAAACTCAGATTTCAACTAGCCCCTTCATAACACTATTCTCCTGGGTATCCTCCAGGGGGCCTTCCAGGTTGGATTTTTTTGAACCACCAGAACTAACTATAAAAGCAAGGAAAATATTGTGTCATTTCTTCCTTTCAGACCTCAGAACCAGGAGCCATGTTAGCACAGGATGTCAACTAGTGAACTAAGTTGGTTTCACCTGGCCAGAGCAGGAGGAGTGAGCAAAACAGGAAGAAAATTAAGAGAAGGTAGAAGTCTGAACTACTACTTTATTAAGGTCATTGCAATTTTTTTCCTTTTGCTTTCGTAAAATCCAAAGTAATTAAAAAAACCTGCATTGTCCCACCAGACAAAATGTCCTATCAGTCAGGGAAGACTGCTCAAGCTGTGCCAGGGTAGGTTTAGGATTGACATTAGGAAGAAGTTCTTCACAGGAAGAGTGATTGGCATCGAAATAGGCTGCCCCGGGAGGTGGTGGATTCACCATCTGTGGATATGTTTAAGAGGAGGCTGGGTGAGGCGCTTGGTGCCATGGTTTAGCTAATGAGGTGGGTTAGGTAATAGGATGGACTCAATCTCTGAAGTCTTTTCCGATCTGGTTAATTTTGTGATTCTGTCTATAACCACATTCACTCAAAACCCAAAACTCAACAAACCAACCATCTCACATACTTCCCCTGTGACAGCACCATCTGGCTAGCCAAAATCCAACTGTTTCACTTAAAATCTTTTGCACCCTGAAATTCCTACACCATCTTACCTGAAGTGTTCATCATATCCACTGGTTTTCATCCACATCTTGCTTTGTACACAGGCTGTGTTGGTGGATCTGAGATCTACATAAGAGACAGAGATATTTTTTTAACATCACTGGAGTGAATTAACCAAGACAAATCATGTTCTTCTTTACATTAGCTACATTTATTGATCTTAAAAACCCTGGAATCTACCTTTATGCACCACCTTTACAGTTTGTACTTTTAGTACTGAGAACAGGCTGCAAAAGTTGAGGCTGTTCAGCCTGCAGAAAAGAAAAAGCCAGGCAGACCTTATAGAGGCCTTCTACTACCTGAAAGGGACCTACAAGTAAGCTGGGAAGAAAAAATTTACAAATGCCTGTAGTGACAGGATGAGAGGCAACAACTTTAAACTTGAGGAGGGCATATTTAGACTGGATATCAGGAAGAAATCTTTCACTGTGTTGGAGTTGAGACACTGATACAGGTTGCCCAGGGAGGTTGTGGATGGAGGTGTTAAAGGCCATGTTGGATGAGGCCTTGATCAGCCTGGGCTGGTGGAAGCTGTCTCTGCCCAAGGCAGGGGAGTTAGAAATAGAAGGAGTTAGACACAAACCTTTCTATGTATCCATGAACATGGTATGAGGAAACCCAATAAATAAAACAAGTATTACTAAGAAGTTACATCTGTTTTCTAACTGAATGTCTCCTCTCTTTCTTCTTCTGATTTCTATCATCACCTCTGTGATTAAACATGATACAGGGAAAATTTTTAATTACATAAAATTAGGTAAATTAATTTTAAATCCTGCAATTTTTAATATTTGATAGTTTTTTTAAACCATTTTTGAACCTCAAGCCATTTTATATTTGGCTCTGGAACACAAAACTTCTGTGCAGACTCATTTTTGCTACCTCTTTTTTTTTTTTAAAGCACTATCTCAGTGTTGGATCTCATTTCAAAATTCATTTTTTCTTCCTTAGCTTCCAATATATTCAAGTTTGATAAAACCTAATGAGCCCAAAGGCAGTCAGATTAAAGTGTGCATTTTTTACATAAGCAATCTTCCTTTATAGAAGGCACTTTTATTACAAACTTTGCATTCACTTTCTGAGCAAGAAGGGAAAGTAATTCTGATTTTGATGGATACAGATTTTAATGGTGCTCCCTAAAGCTTTACCAAATCTCCACCAGTCTGATAAATTTGGCCAAATAGTTTATAGCAGTGAAGTCTCAACAGAGTGATAAAATTTGCCTGGATTACATACTAGTCACTAAGAATATTTTTGCATTTTCTTTAACGTTTCAACAGAGATTTGAATTCTCCCCTGAGGTTAGTGCAACTAAAGAGATTGGGTGATGGGTTACGAGTTATCAGGGGCAAAGTTTTGATCTCAGATTAAATATTATAGTGGATAAATGCTGCCCAGGTAATGGTTTATGCCTGTTGCTGCAATCTGTTCAACCTTCATCAGACTGAGAGCATCTCCAGATAAACCCTCTTAGTGAACCATTTTCATAGTTTAGAACCCATCTGTACCAAAAAAGAGACTGGTAGCTAGGTGATTTTTTTTTTTCCCATTCATCTCAATGTTCTTTTTCTGGTAAAATTTCAAGGTACAAAAGAAGGAAAAAAAGACAGCAAAAATTCAGTAAAGATATCCCTTAATAATGTTAAAGAATAGATTTAACACTTGCCATCGAGTAGCTGAGAGGGGAATACTGCTACGGAACAATTTATTTTTAACTTTCAAAGAAAATCAGAGTTAATTAAACATTTAAGGTTCAAAATATAATGGATTTTGATCAAAAATATACCATAGTTTTTTTCAGGTTTTATTATTCTTCCACTTAGCTTTCTCCTAAACATCACAAATCTGACAGAAGCTCCAGGGAAAATGAAGATATATATATAAAACCAAAAAATCTTTCTGTATCAAATTCCACAGCCACACTACTTGCTTGAAATGCACTGTTGTACTTTACATGAGCAGATAAACTCACAGAAGCTGCTTGAAGCCAATTTAAAATGAACATTAAATACTTCAACACTTTTTAAACAGTAAAAAACAAAGCTTGCAAAGTTTTTAAATGGGTAAGAATAAAAAAGACAAAAGGATGTTTCTCTGGTCTCTTGTTTACAAATTTAAGCTAAAGGTAGTAAAACATCACAGAAACCTGTATCCTGTTAAAAATCTTATTACTCCTTTAATTTTTTTTCCAAGAAAAAAATATAAAATCATAGAATCAGTCAGAGTTGGAAGAGACCATAAAGATCATCTGGTTCCAATCCCCCTGCCATGGGCAGGGACATCTCACACTAGATCAGGATGACTACAGCCTGATCCAGCATGGCCTCAAACACCTCTAGGGATGAGGCTTCCACCAGTTCCCTGGGCAACCTGTTCCAGGATCTCATCACCCTCATGCTGAAGAGCTTCTTCCTAACATCCAGTCTGAACCTACCCACTTCTAGCTTTGTGCCATTCCTCTTAGCCCTATCACTACTTGACATCCTAAAAGGTCCCTCTCTAGCTTTCTTGTAGCTCCCTTAAGATAGTGAAAGGCCACAATAAAGTCACCTCAGAGCCTTCTCCTCTCAAGACTGAACAGCCCCAACTCCCTCAGTCTCTCCTCATAGGAGACATCCCAAACACCCTTCCCCCTGCCATGTCCTAATGTATTCCGCTACTACTAAAAGGGAAAATAAAGTTAAAACAGTCACTAAAACCCAACAAAACAGAAACAACAATACAACAATTCTATGTTTTCCTCTGCAGTCTTAAAATCTCATCTCTGGGTTATTTCAAGGTAGGAAGGATCTCAAAATTTCATCTCTGGGTTTCTTTCAAGCTACAAAGCAGTACTGAGAAGTTAACAGTGACTGCTTTTCTGTTACATAAAGTAGGTACATTTAGTCATAAGCAGAAACATAGTGTGGAAGCATTGACCCTAGAGGAACTATAAAGTTTATTGTTCAGTGATTTTTGATTTTTTATTATTTTTAATGGATATTAGAGAAAGTTTTGAATTCCACTGGTAAAAATAAATCCTCAGTATACTTCTCTTTTTCTTAAAAAAAAAATGACTATGTCTGTAAGACATTTAAACTGCCTATGGTTAAATCTGAGGAAGTACAATGTGGGGTTAAGGGAAGAGAAATTATCACAACTACACAGCAAATTGATAGCAGTGTCCTATTTGTATGAAGCTGTTCACATTTGTACCTAATACTTATCATTTCCTCCTATATTTGTAAAAGAAACTGCTGAGATGCAGGATGCAGTCCCCAACGTGCTTTGAATTTTGTAAACATGTTCAAATGACAGCTGAGGAGCCCACTGAAACTATAGAAGAGAGTCAATGAACATAAGCTTTAAAAACTGATAAACATCATGTTAGAGCACAGTAAAAAGTTCTGCCCTATTCACTGAACTGCTTAAAACAATTACTCTTTCCTAATTTCCAATAATATTTTTGTAGCTTAAAATGCACAGAAATGTGGAGAACTGAACAGAATTAAACTTCTCTGAGCACATTAAAATTAAAATATTATGCTTTAGTCTTAGTTCTATGACAATTAATACTTTGCAGCTTTAGAATTTCATCACAGTGTATTAACTAAGCCATAAAAATACAAATTAGCTTTTTAGCATACAAAAAAAATCTTTCTAAAATCATTTTAATAGCAATAAATTTCCTGTCTATGGTGTTTTAATTACATTTCTTAAAAATACATGAATCTGTCTTATTTGGCCTTCAGGCTGTTTATTTGTGTCTAATCCTTAGATAAAAGTCCTGCATACACAGAAATGGCATACATGGAATAACATTGCTCTTTGTAGTATGTGCACTGTCCTATCAGGAAGTCAGGGCAATGCTTTCTATTTATTGTGATGAATAAGACAACATATTTATCACTATAAAGGTCACAGTTTTTGCCAAGAAATCTTTATCCCTCAGCCTGACAGATTGGCCAGTGAAGACTATAACTTCAGACAGCATTGCACTTTCCAAATGATGCTCAATACTGAGATAATAAAGTGATATGTGAGCAGAGCATAGGCAGGTCTGCAAAGCAGCAGCAAGGTAAAAGGTAGCCCAGGAGAATAGAAAAAAACCAAAACAAACAACAAAAAAACCAACCCAAGCAAAACACCACAAACAAATCCAAACAGGATGTGGAAACAGCAGAAGACATTCAGAGAAGGTGAGAGCATTGGAGAGGTGCAAAAGGTAGAGAGATAACAGCATCAGTAAATAAGTCTGTGCACAAAACTGAACAGAGATTTCTAAACTATGCACTCTTGCACTGCAAATGTTAGTGAGAATGAAGAATTAAGAGCTATAGTTGAAGGAAATACCTACTAAGAGGGTTCTAATCACAGTCAGCATTCAGAAGAGTTTGATTTATGCAATGTTTGGAGAAAGAGAGATTTGTCTGGAACCTGGGGGAAAATCGTCTGGAATGACAGCTCTGCCACAGACTTATCCTGACCTCTACATAAATAAGAAATGTTCCCAAGGAATTCTGATGGTCACACTCAGAAACAATATCAAAATATGTGTCATTAAAAGGTATTAAACTATTAACAGCTGAAGTGTATTATGCACACACAAAATGGTAACTTGAGGAATCCTAGGTCTCCCTTAACATACCCGTAGAGACAGAGGCCCATCTCAGGGGGATGGACCTGCTCATTCCAGGGTATTGCAATATTGTTATTCTATTGTTTAAAAGATAGTGCCTGACTGATCTCCTTCCCTTCTCTTCCCTGCCTTTCCTCCCTTCACTTCTCCAGGAACAGGGCACATTCTTCTCTCACAGTTTGTGGGGGAGATGGCTATTGGCTGGCAGGAAATTGAGCTGCCTCATTGTCATAAACCAGAGGTGAATGGGTGCTGTTCCTGGTAGCAAGTCAGCACAGGAAAAAGGGCATGGCATTAAATACATCATTTTGAAAATTAAACTAGCCAATAGGTACTAGGATCATTGTTCTGGCCAATGAATTCAAAGCTTCGTGCCTCGTGTGACCACACAGTCACGATGAGGGGCAGCATAAGACACCTGACTTGGTGGTGCTGAGCTCCCAGACCTCAGGGCTCTGCTGGGGTCAAACCGTCCATTGTTTGCTCATCCACTCAGTTCCTGAACTCACAACAGGAGGAGAAGAGCAAAGGTTAAAGTAGCCAGGCAGGATTTATGCCCTACCAGAACAGTCATGCAGCCCTTGAGGGCCTTGTAGGCCCCAGCTGGGGAGGGCAGTTTTGGACTACCCTGGAGGCTGACTGAGGGTGGAAGGGGTAGAGGATTCTAGAAGGCCAATCTAGGCTTAATGGCTTTTGTTGTTATTCTACATGATTGCCTTTTGTAGATATGCTCTTGTAAGCAGAATTTCTCTTTAAGCTTCCAATCAGTGTGCAGTATCCTCATTCTTACTCCTGGAAAGGGGTAAGAGTCATTTCTGTCCTCCAGTACTGGGTAGGCTTGTGGGCCCAAACTGGGACACATTAAAAAAACCAGAGAAGTATTAAAACAAGAAATTATTAAAATTTAAAAATAAAACAGCATTTTGGTTAAAGTGTCCCTGTCTCTGAGAGTTTTATCCCTATAAAATGTGTAGCTGTACTGGTTTGAGGCTAACTGGAATATTTTAATGAGAGAAATCAGATTATTGCCTGTGAAGACAAACGAGTATGATGTCTATTTCACTCATAGATTTGCTGAGACATATAAAAACCATAACACAAACATAGATAAGAAAGTCTCTCCCTTGCTTCTGCTGTATTAACTGCTTCTGCCTGACCCTGCACAGAACCCAACTAATATTTCCTTCTAACCCTTCTTGCCAGTTCTTTCAACTCACTGCATGTAAAGCAGACTCTGGGATAAGGGAAGGGGGGTTGAAAAGAAGGTGGAAGGGTGATTGGGAGACCCTCTTGGGCACTCTGACTGCTGGGAGGGGTATTGTCTTTCTGTATTACTTTTAACTTGTATATTACTGCATATTATTTGTATATTATTATAAATATCTGCTTGTATATTGTGCCAAGCTGTGAATATAAAGCTTCATTCCTTGACTTCCAGCCAGCTGACTCTAGTCTGGGTGAATTGATCACGTGGGGAGTGCAGGTTACTCCCAGAACCATTACAATAGCCAACAGGGAGCACTCCTGGCATGTCTTAGAAAAAGGTAAAAATGCCATTGTAAAAACCCTTCCCACTCTAGGCTAAATTCATTGAGTTCTCCCCCAGTCCCACTGAAGGAGCAGAATTTCATAGCTGAGATGTATCAGCTAAGACACTTAAATATTTCAAGAACTCAATTGCTGGGTTTTAAAAACTGTGTTAATTATTTGGGTTTTCCCCCCCCCTCCTTTTCACTGCTATATTTCTGTCTCTTTGGATTACTGTAGGATCTGGACAGCACATTTCAATAGCAGGTACCCTAATCACCTTAGTGGTACTGGATAAGCCTGAAATACCATCACACAGCATATACAAGAGAAAAGGGATTTTTTAGGATTAGCTTGGATAATGTTACAGTATCCACTACTGGGAGAAATCTGCTGTTTCCTGACATGGAGAAGAGCTGCTCAAACTGTGCTTTGTCAGTACTTCAATGATTTTCTACAGCCTAGTGGACAAAAAATGGAGCCTGAGGAAACTCAAAAAAATCCAAACCAAACCAACAACCAACCAACAACCAAACAAATAAACAATGACATAAAAACAAACAAAACAAAACAAAAAACCAAAACCCACAAAACCACCACACAGCACAACTTAAAAAAGCACACACACACAAAAAATTATTAACCCCAAAAAAATGGAAAAGAAACACACACATAAAATGAAAACACAACACCAAAAAAAATTTGCCAACCCAAATAATAACTAAAAACAGAACAAATCATAGAATGGTTTAGGTTGGAAGGGACCTCAAAGATCATCCAGCTCCAACCCCTTGCCATAGGCAGGGACACCTCTTACTAGAACAGGTCACTCAAGGCCTCATCCAACCTGGCTTTGAACACCCCCAGGGAGGGAGAAGCCACAACCTAACCTGTGCCAGTGTCTCACCACCCTCACTGGAAAGGACTTCTTCCTAACATCCACTGCAAATCTCTCTGACACTTTTAATCCATTACTCCTTGTCTTGTCATTCCAAGACCTTGTCAATTGTCTCTCTCCAGTCCTCCTGTAGGCCCCTTCAGATACTGGAAAGCCACTCCAAGGTCTCCTCCAAGCCTTCTCTTCTCCAGGCTGCAGAGCCCCATCTTTCTCAACCTGTCCTCATAGCAGAGCTGCTGCAGCCCTCTGAGCATCTTTGTGACCTCCTCTGGACTCTCTCAAACAGTTCCATGTCATTCTTGTGTTGGGTGCTCCAGAACTGCCCACAGTACTCCAGGTGGGGTCTGACGAGAGCAGAGTAAAGCAGAAGACAAAAAAAAAAACCACCCAGAGGACAACAACAAACCACCACAAAAAAAAACTAGAAGAAAACCCCACAGTGTAGTATAGGGAATAGCAGCTACCTCATCTCTTCGCAAACACCAGTGGTACAAGCAAAGTAGTGTCCTTCAAAGACTTGCTTGTTTTTATGAACACTGAGTTCAGTCAGCTTAAGTGTTGAAGGGAATTGCTGTCAGTGCTCTGTACATCAAGGAGACTCCCCCAACACTTCCTTGTTCAGCAAGCATGCATCAGGCACTGCAGCCTTGGCAAGGGATTCAGTTCAGCAGGCACCATTAACATACAAGCTTAAAAAATATTTATTCATAGACACACCATAGAAGTAACACACTCAGACATGGACAATTCCCTGGTTACATAAGACTACTTCATGGCTTGCTGAGCCTGCCACTGCATCACTCATGCGTATCTGTGCCAATCAAAGCAGGTCAAGGACCTGAGCATATTTTGGAGATCTGCCTTCCCACTTCACTTCATCTGACAATTGATTTTTGAGATAGGCTTCACCTCTCCTGCATATCAAGATTACAAGTTACATTAGAGATTTGGATACTACAAAGAGGAAAAAAAATAAATTAAAAGATTAAGTGGGAGAAACTAAAGAGAAAAGTGAGAAAAATAATACTTTTCCTCTCTGTTCTTTCTAGTTGCAGTGGAAAATGTTTGTTATCCTAGGAATTTAACAGAAAATAACTAAATCATAACTGCATGGGAAATGTCAAGTTTTCTACAAAGTGATGGTAGAATTAAGTTACTAGATGTATTTATAAAACACTTCTTAGATCGTAATGGCAAAACAGGAAGGAATTTTGCATTAAGAGTCCTTTTTAGACAAGTGAATTCACAGAGTCACAGAAACACCCAGGTTGGCAAAGCCCCTCAGGATCACTAAGTCCAACCTAGAATCCTACTCTACAAGATTCACCTTAAAACATAGCCCTAAGCACCACATACAAACTACTTTTAAACACATCCAAGGTTGGTGACTCCACCACTTCCCTGGGCAGCTCAGCCCAGTCCCTGACCACTCTCTCCATGAAAAACTTTTTCCTAATGTCCAATCTAAACCTCTCCAGTCTCAACTTGAGGCCATTCTCCCTTGCTCCGTCTTCAATTACCTGTGAGAAGAGACCAGCAGCAACCTCTCCACAATGTCCCTTCAGGTAGTTGTAGACAGCAATGAGGTCTCCCCTCAGTCTTCTCTGTTTCACACTAACCATCCCCATCTCCCTCAGTTGCTCCTCATAAGATTTATTCTCCAGGCCTTTCCCCAACTTCCTTGACCTCCTCTGGACCCACTCCAGCACCTCCACATCTCTCTTGTATTGCAGTGCCCAAAACTGAACAGAATACTTGAGGTGTAGCCTCACCAAAGCCAAGTACAAGGGGACAATCACCTCCCTGCTCCTGCTGGATACAGCATTTTTAACACAATTTTTAATTCATAGAAGTCTGGGCTGTAGAATTTGATCATTCAGTAATTTCCTTTGAAAAGTGCTTGCTTACATAGTAAGTATAAATCATGGATGCACTAGAATCATAAGCTGATAGGTCTAGCTCGAACTCGGGTTTAACAGTTTCCAAGCATCAGAAGGTAGTCCTTCCTTTCTTCCACAGTAGAATAGAAATTCCCTTCCCCTGGCTGAAGAGAAACACTTTCCATTTTTATACTTGTTTACTCTCACCTGTCAGAATGACTCAGCTGTTGCCTTGCAGGTTTTAGCACCTCAGGTTAGTGTTTCTGAAAACTCAAGTCTGTTATATAGACAAACAAAACGAGTGGCACTGCTAAGTTTACACCCAGGCTGCACTTCATTTCAAATGTCATGATGGAAAGACCTCACTGTCTGTTGGAATTTATTCAGTTACTTATGTTATTATAGAAGCAACGTGAAAGAAGATTGTTCTGATTTGACAGCATTTTACATTTCATTTAGTCTGTACCAGCTAAATGACTGCATAAGGTTCAGGGCAGCAACAAGCAAGCCCCACTGGGCACTGATGAATTTGTATCATCTCAGAAAAAAGGATTAAGCACTTGACCTTGCAGAGAAAAAAAGAGATGTTCTTTATAGTTATTTATTTCTCAAATACCTTTGATTTAGGCACAGTCTGACACACCCGATAGTGTTTTGCTTCTCAGAAAAGAATGGAGGGAGGGCTTAAAGTCAGTCAGAAGTAGTTAGCAGTACCCAGTGCACAGATTCCATCAGAAGCTTGGAATAAAAGAGCTTAAAAAATTAAAAGAAGACAAGGAAAAGAGAAAAAAATATTCTAGTTATCCTCAGAATTTTAACAAGTTGTTTATGTATCACTCCAGAAGCAAAAGAAAAAAAAAAAGGGGGGGGGGG
>WAAF01005136.1:9764-23795 GCA_013400475.1 Tricholaema leucomelas | reverse complement strand
GGGGGGTGGGGGCCAGTAAAAAAAAAAAAACCAACAACAACATTCTGGTTTATTTTTTCAGAAAACTAAAAGCTATTGATGAAATTCCTCCTCCTATGTTTCTTATTGCTCCTTTGTTGTAAGATTCTGTTTTCCCATAGGAGTTATTCTCCTATGTAAGAAACATGTATGACAAATATTTCAGATCACATTAGCAGATCCAGTGTATTTACATGAGCACAACCAAATGTGCTCCCAAATCAAATGATACTCGGGCCAGAAGATAAATCAATGTGGACGTATTCAGGAAGAGACACATGGAAGCAATTATTTTTATCCTTCCTTGTGGAACTCACAACAAGTGTAGTCAGTGAAAAACTTGTTAAATTGTATAAACAAAATGACTCAGAACTTTTTGGCATATACTTCTGGCAGATCTCACAGAGCTGAAGATCTCTGCCTTACCTAAAATTTAGATAGCTATCAGCGGACTTCTCCTGTAGAGAGACACTAAAGAGAGAAGGTAGCTGTATTTTGCATACTATACTATCTTCTCTACTATATCCCTAAGACATTCCAAATCTAGATTAAAAAAAAAAAAAAAAAAAAAAGAGTAAATCCAGAAAAATATTTGAAAATAAAATCTTACACAGTGCAGGCAGACTTAAAATGCACAGTATGTTTGCCAGTAACCCCCATTATGAAGAAAGCCACCTGAGCACAAGAGGCACAAATTACCAAGCTCCTACAGATGCAAGAACACAGAAGGCATTTTTATCTTAAACCCTTGGTGAATATTAATGGTACAAAAGTAACAATTCATCTGATGAAGCCACTTCAGACAGCATCTTTCTGAGCTGATACAGCTTACAACCAGAAAGGGGAAACTTTAAAGACAGGGAAGGAAATAAGACACAAAATACCAAATCTTTTGTTTGAATCATGCTCCTGACATGTCCACAACTTTGCTTTTTATTTTTGACTTGGCTGTAGCCGAGTTGTTAATCCTAGGAGAGTCACCTTTCTAAAACATTTTCCCTCATACTGATGCACTTAGTCTATTTAAAACCAATGACAATACATAGAAATCATGGGCATTTCAGGGGGATTATTGTCCACAGATGTATGCTCTGCATAAGGCAGGATTTAACAATTTAAAAGTTCACTACCTGGACTAACCACTTAAAATTCTTTCATAAACACTCACACATGTAAACCCAACCCCACCCAAAACCCCAAACAAACAAAAAAAGCCCAAACAAATCCCAAACCAAATAACCAACCAAACTGACCAATCTTAAACCCACAAGAATCATAATATATATACAATAGGGAAGACTCTGCAGCTTCCCCATCAATCATAGAACTCTCTCACCTACTATGTATTTTAGATGGCTTTTCAGACACATTCAGGGATTTGTCACTTACGTGCAAAGTGTTAAACCAAGGGACTGTCAGAACTGGATATAGTCTGTGCTGCTAGCTGCAGTGGTGAGCAACTCCCTTAAAAGTAGCACAGTGAACATATAATATTACCTGATTCCCTTCAATGTAGGGCTACAGTGTGTGAATAGAAGTTCTGATCAAAGAATCAACATAAATAATAAGATAATTATAAGAATATTGGAATAATGCAATGACTACATGCCTGTGAACACACAGAAATATCCACAAGCAGTGTAGATACAACCACAGGGAGTCAGCAGCAGCCATCCTGCTCTGCAAAACCACAGAAGATCAATACAAACAACATGACAACAGTGGTTAGGAAGAACTTCTAGGGTTGAAGGTGTTTTTGAATGACCACTTCACATAGTAAAAGGTTCTGTACTGTTAAATCTGTAGACGTTAAAGGTGACTTGATTTACTGTGTGTGTGACTTGGTAATCCAAAAAGAGAGTCTAATGGATTTGTGACAAACAGCTTACACTGTAAGAGTTTAGATATCCCTGAACTGGCCTAATTAGGGCCATAGGACTGAAATGTCACTGGCCTATTCCAATTTGCAGCATTTCAGAATTCCATGGCTGTAATTACAAAAGGAATATGAAGTCACCTGAGCATGACTGAACCCACAGTAGATTCCCATCTTAATTTACAACAAAGGATAAAGTAAATGATGTGTTTGTCATAGGTGACTTATTAGTAAAGTAAGATTTGATTCATATCCTCTGCTGTCAGGAGCTTGGAGAAAAACAGAGAAAAAAATTAAAAGTGGTCTCCAAGATTGCCTTTGTCTGTCTCATGGAGAAGTGCTGCACAGTTGACTAACTGTCCACGGATCTAGCACAGTAAATTTACAGTAAATATTCTACTGTACTCTACACACCCTCACAAATAAAATATTTAATCATATTCTACCACTGCCAATGTTGAATTAAATAATAATTTTTTAAAAGGTAATTATTATCCTTCTACTTCTAAAAAAGTCATAGCCCTTTTGAACTGACTTCAGAAGAAGTCATTACGGGATCAGAGTTTTGAGGATTGAAGGTATTGTGTGTTTTTTGGTGTCTCTATTGTGCTAGTTTGAAGCTAGCTAGAATGTTTTGGTGAGAAGAACTAGATGATAGGCTGTAAAATTAAAACAATGGTGAGGCCTACTTCGCTCACAGTCTTGCTGAGATGTGTAAGGAAGAAAACCAAAACAAAAGATAAGGTCACTTCTGCTCTGCACTTCGTACCGGGCTGTGCTCTTCTCCTTGCCTGCTGGGGAGAAGCTGAGGCTGCTGGCTGGACTCCATCTTGCTTTCTAACCTCACCCCCCTTTTGCTTGGCTGCTTCACCTTGCTTTTTAACCCCTCTGGCCGAACCTCCATTCTTCCTTGGGATTGGGGTAAGGTTGAGAGGGGTAGGGGAAAGGTGAGGGGTGGTTGAGAGCCCCTCCTGGGGACTCAGGTTTCTAGGAGGGGAGTTGTGTTTCTGTATTACCTTTTCCCTTGTATATTTCTGTCTATAACTGTATCTACTGTAAATATCTGCTTGTAAATTGTGCCAGCTGTAAATACAAGCTTCATTCAAATTTCCAGAGCCGACTGAGTCTAGTCTGGGTAATTTCTAAAAGTGTGGGGGGGAGGGGGACACCCAAACCATCACAGCTATGCCCAATGACTGGACAAAGGGCAATGGGTGGAAGTTGAGGCACAGGAAGTAATCTGAAATAAAACTGAATTAGATACATGTTTTATCATGTTATTTGAAAGTTTAAGACAGTTATTTGCAAGTCCTATTTGCTATTCCTGTAATTTCCAGTAATGTCTGGGGGAAAAAAATAGGAAAAAATAGTATTTTCAAGACAAAAGGAGAAAGAAGTATCACAAGAAAATCTTCTTTAATCTCTCCTCCTACTTGATGCTGTGATCAGGCTGTTAGATGATCACTAATAAAAGGGCTGAAATCAGGCCCCAGCATTACTCTTTAGCCAAGGACCAGAATACAGAGTGTATATATCTCTGGCAGCTTTCAGCCTCTATTTCTTTAATAGAGACACCATATGTTTGGTTCTAGGCTTGAATTCAATATTCTTGTTTTGATTTTTTTTTTCATCATGAGTCCAAAACTTAATTAATCATAAAAGCTCTAATAATCACCCATTCAAATTGTTCCTCCAGGACTGAGCTAGAATTTCTCTTGCTGCATTTTAATAGTTTCTTTTTCAATTCCTTACTAAAAAATGGAGTTTTCTTCCCCCTCTGAAAGATCTGCTTGAAGCATAAAACATAAGGGGGAGTCTTATGGTTCAAGATATTTAGGAACTCTACTTCGATGAATGTGACTGCTCTGATTTGATAATTTATGACTCTCTGATTGGTACATTGTACCTTAATCACAATGTCCAATATCACTCAAGAAGAAAATCTATAATGTTTAATAGTTCCATATTATCTTCTACATCTGAACAGGCTGAATAGAACGAGTATATACTATCATGAGAAAAGAGAAAATTGTCCTTAAACTGTACGAGAAATGAAACAATTAGGAAAAGCAACACTGAGCTTAACTGTTGCTTGTTATTTTTTTTTATTTGTTTGTATTTATTGCTAAGTAACTTTACTCCAGAAGACCTAGATGTATTTTCTCTCACATACTTATTAAATGTTCAGTGTTAGTCCTGCAATTTTTCCTTATTTTAATCTATGTGTCAGAGCAGTGGCTATCCAGCTCTTCTATTTTTACAATTTATTTTCATGGCTTTAGTTTACTCTCTGTAGATGCTATTTAAAACAAACATCTATTTGCTGTCTTTATAGAGAGATAGTTTCATTGTTCTTACTGACTCAAATTTTTCATAACAACAGCAGCACAGACTGTATCTGAGATGCTACATTTATGTGAAATAGTGTAGTTCAAGCGCCTGATTTTAACCATTCAGTCTCTAGCCCAGGTCAAAGAATCACAGAACATTAGAGGCTGGAAGGGTCCTCCAGAGATCATCCAGTCCTACTCCCCTGGGAATCCTTCTATCACAGTATCACAGCATCACCAAGGTTGGAAGAGACCTCACAGATCATCAAGTCCAAGCCATTACCACAGAGCTCAAGGCTAGACCATGGCACCAAGTGCCACATCCAATCCTGCCTTGAACAGCTCCAGGGACGGCGACTCCACCACCTCCCTGGGCAGCCCATTCCAGTAGCCAATGACTCTCTCAGTGAAGAACTTTCTCCTCACCTCAAGCCTAAATTTCCCCTGGAGCAGCTTGAGGCTGTGTCCTCTTGTTCTGGTGCTGGCTGCCTGAGAGAAGAGAGCAACCTCCTCCTGGCTACAACCACCCCTCAGGTAGTTGTAGACAGCAATAAGGTCTCCCCTGAGCCTCCTCTTCTCCAGGCTAAACAATCCCAGCTCCCTCAGCCTCTCCTCGTAGGGCTGTGCTCGAGGCCTCTCACCAGCCTCGTTGCCCTTCTGTGGACACGTTCAAGCATCTCAAGCATTCTATGTTCCAGTTTGTAGCTGTTACTCCTCACCTTATTGCTGAGGACCAGAGATTGGCCCCAGCACTTAACACCCTTCATAATTATACACATCTGTGAGACCTCCTTTCAGTCTTCTCCTGTCAAGACTTGGAACAGCACGAGTAACCACAAAATTACAGACATTTATAGAATCACTTGGGAGAGTCTAAAGAATCCTGACTTGGTGATTCCAGATACTGTAAAGACTAGAAAGGATGTATTTCCCTTCATGTGCCAGTAGTGTGACTACTGGATGGTTTTAGACTCAATGCCTGGACAAAGCAAGCTTCTTTTCATTCTTCTGATAGAGGTACAGTTAGCAAACCAACAAACAGTTGCCACATTTTCTGCCAATATTAAGACAATTTTTCCCATGTCAAACCCATACCAATTAATGCCACCTATGAGGATATTTCTGAGATGGACACCGTTTTATTGGAAATTGGATTGGGTACCTTGCAATCATTTAATAAAGAAAACTAAACAGGTGTATGAAAGTTTAATCATGTTAATTTGTGCTAGTCTTAAACCAAGAATTTATTTTTTAAACCATCACCGTTCCCTTCAACTATCTTTTGGAAAGAGGTTGTGGTTTTCTCTCAATAGTGAAAGAGTATCAACTGAGAAGCTGGAAGAGATTTTCCCTAAGTTGTATGGGGAAAAAGTGTTACCCAGAGAGTTTTGAGCAACTGACTACCACTTATATTTATAGGATAAGCTATTCATTATGAAATACATTTTTCCTTTATACTGTGTCACTGTTGATAGTCTGAGTTTGTCTAATCACATGCAATTCTACTTTAGAAAGCTTACATTTCATCACTTTTGGATTTGGAGTGGGTTATCTTGAAATCACAGAATCATACAATCACAGAATGCTTTAGGTTGGAAAGGATATCAAAGACCATCCAGCTCCAACCCCCTACCATAGGTAGGGACACCTCGCTCTAGAACAGGTCATAGAATCATAGAATCAACCAGGTTGGAAGAGACCTCCAAGATCATCCAGTCCAACCTATCACCCAGCCCTGTTCAATAAACTAGACAATGGCACTAAGTGCCTCGTCCAGTCTTTTCCCAAACACCCCCAGGGACAGTGACTCCGCCACCTTCCTGGGCATCCCATTCCAATGCCAAATCACTCTCTGTGTGAAGAACTTCCTCCTAACATCCAGCCTATATCTCCCCTGGCACAACTTGAGACTGTGTTCCCTTGTTCTACTGCTGCTTGCCTGGCAGAAGAGATCAACACCCACCTGGCTACAAAACTCCCTTCATGTAGTTGTAGACAGCAGTGACATCATCCCTGAGACTCTTCCTCTTCTCCAGGCTAAAACACCCCAGCTCCCTCAGCCTCTCCTCATAGGGTTTGTGTTCCAGGCCTCTCACCAGCTTCGTCACCCTTCTCTGGACATGTTGCAGCACCTCAACATCTCTCTTGAATTTAGGGGCCCACAACTGGACGCAGTACTCAAGGTGTGACCTGATCAGTGTTGAGTACAGGGGAAGAATAACCTCCTTTGTTTTGCTGGCCACACTGTTCCTAATACAGGCCAGGATGCCATTGGTTCTCTTGGCCACCTGGGCACACTGCTGGCTCATCTTCAGCCTACCACCTACCAGTACCCCCAGGTCCCTTTCCTCCTGGCTGCTCTCCAGCCACTCTGTCCCCAGCCTGCAGTGCTGCTCAAGGTTATTGTGTCCAAAGTGTAGAACCCTGCACTTGGCCTTGTTAAATCTCATCCCATTGACCTCTGCCCACCCATCCAGCCTGCCTAGGTCCATCTGCACGGCTCTTCTCCCTTCCAACAGATCAACGCCTGTTCTTAGCTTGATGTCATCTGCAAACTTACTGATGCTGGACTCAATCCCCTCATCCAGATAATCAATAAAGATATTGAACAGGATTGGGCCCAGCACTGATCCTTGGGGAACACCACTAGTGACTGGCTGCCAACTGGATGTGGCACCATTCACCACCACTCTCTGGGCCTGGCCTTCCAGCCAGATCTTGACTCATATCAGAGTGAATCTATCCAAGCCACACACTGCCAGATCATGACAGGTCACTCAAGGCCTCAATAAAGATATTCATTGAGCACAGCACTGATCCTTGGGGAACACCACTAGTTACTGGCTGCCAATTGGATGTGGCACTGCAGTGTGTTCCTCAAAAATCCATGCAGGGACCCAGTATGACATCGTCTCACATCAGTAAGATGTATAAAGTCAGTACCATTTATTGAAGCTAGGAGTGATGTCTATATAGTGGCTAATACAACGTGCATAATTCTGATAGGTTACATAGCAGAAATATGGCTGTCCACATGCCTAGAGGCAGAGCTGACTGAGGGGCCCCTCTAAATCCTCCTCACGCATCTGGCTTTCTCTGCCAGCCTTCTCAAGATTATTTTTCCCTGCAGCTTCACTTCCTTATCAGAATGACGTAACGTCACCCTTCCTGCTCTCCTTATTTCAGACTGCTCAATTCTGCCCGAACCCTGACATGGCACCATTCACCACTGCTGTCTGGGCCTGGCCTTCCAGCCAGTTCTTGACCCATATCAGAGTGAGTATTTAATCTAGATGTTAGGAAGAAGTTCTTTCCTGTGAGGCTGGTGAGATACTTGCAAAGGTTGCCCAGGAAGGTTGTGGCTGCTTCCTCCCTGAAGGTGTTCAAGGCCAGGTTGGATGAGGACTTGAGTGACCTGTTCTAGTGGGAGGTGTCCCTGCCTGCAGTGAGCATGTCTTCTGAAGGTCAAGACTGGCCTTCAGGACTGAACATTCAGTTTGTAACACCAAGATGCTTTAAGCAGATTGGATCTTCTTTGATCCTTAAGAGTAACTTGGCAAAAGCAGTTTTGTTTAAAGAGGTCTGTGCCATTCTCCATGTCTTCCATATAGTCATTATGTTCTATGCTTGTAAGCACTAGTTTAGGTGTTCATTGCCATACCAAAATAATAGGAAATAAAAAAAAAAAAAAAAAAGCCTTTATAAGATCTGCTTCTGTCTTTCAGCAAATATTGGCCTATTAGGCTACAGGAAACACACAGAAGGATTTTGAAAAACAAAAAAACAAACAAAACACAACTGAAAGAGAGAAAGAGAGAAAAAAAGAGAAAGGGAGAAAAGGAGAAAGGGAGAAAGAAAGAGAGAAAGGAAGAACAGAAACATTTTAATTTCTATTATTTTCATAGCTTTATACATAAAAGCATAAAAAGAAAATTTCCAGGGTACTTTTTTCCCTTGCAAAGGTGCACATTCTCCACGCATTCTCAGATGCTTTGTTACAAAGTCTCTTCAAGAAAATAATATTTCTCACGCATGTTATCACATCTATACTTGGCTATGTGTAGGATATTGAGACTTCATTTTTCTTTTCAAAAAGAGATATAAGAAATGAAAAGTCTTTTAGCAGCTCATTAAACATTTTGTGAATATCAAATGCATTCCCTAGCCTAATAGAAATAAAAAGAAGATATTTGGCCAAAGCCTGACTGGATATGAAAATATTTTTATTGGAAAGCTGATGGTGCCAACAGATTAAAATATGATCCCCATTTTCACACACTCAGTGTTTATGGACATTAATTTGCAGGTAGCTGTGAAACATCACTAGCAAGACTGAATTAGGATAATAGGGTTAGAAAACCAAGCTGTGCTTTACTGTAGGAACAGTTTCTGGAATACTTTACCAAGCCTTTCACAGGAATAGATAGGCAAATGCATTCACTGCTGGAGAGGGCTTGACGTAATTTCTGTAACAACATTCTGCAAAAATCATGCAGACTGGCAGTGGGCAGAAGTGATTGGGAGAACAACTTCACTGATGCTGAAATCCTGTTGGGGTTTGATAGCTCTGCTATGAACAGCAGTTGGAGATCAGGGAGGCCATCAGGACAAGGAAGGGGATTCTGCCTCTTTGCTCTCCTGAGACCCCATCTGGAGTACTGCATACAGTTCTGGAGCACCCAGTACAAGAAGGATGTCAAACTGTTGGAGTGAGTCCAGAGGAGGCCACGAAGATGCTCAGAGGACTGCAACAGCTCTGCTATTAGGACAGGCTATGAGCATTGGGGCTCTGCAACCTGGAGGAGAGAATTCTTCCAGGAGACCTTGGAGTGGCCTTCCAGTATCTGAAGGGGGCTACAGGAGGACTGGGGAGGGACTATTGCCAAGGTCTTGTAATGACAGGATGAGGAGTAATGGGTTTAAAGTGGCAGAGGGGAGATTCAAAGTGGATGTTAGGAAGAAGTTCTTTCCAGATATTAGTAGATGCAAACACATAGTAGGACTAGTACTAATTTGTGAGAGTCCACACTGAATATTCATTAAGAGTTAGTTCTTCTGAATTTTCTTCCATGAATTGTTTCTAAAAGCTGCAGTCTTTGTGGAGAAATAAAATCCATAATGTGTAATGCATTTGATGAGGACAGGGAAGGAAAACATTGAAGTATTTAATTTGTTAATCTTGGTGATAGGAAAATGAAGCATTTCCACAGCATTTATTCAGGTGAGAAGTAGCAGGTTTTTTAAACTGTTTTGACAGTTTGGTTGCTTTTTAAAATATTTCCAAATAGTCATTTGGAATAATGCAAATATTTTATTAGACACATTCAGTAACACTGCATTATGAGCTCTTAATCTTTGCCACTTAAAAATATACTTACACGGGAGCTCATTGTTCGCTTGGTTCTGATCCCATGGAAGCCAGCATAAATCTCACCATTGCTAAAACAACAGAAATAATTTGAAAGCCTACCCTTAATTATTGTATTATTATTACATAGTAAGACTGAAGACATGAATATTGAATTTCTCTGTAATAGACCAGTCCTTTCTCTGCATTCTGAAGAACCTTCCTCATAACATGCCTCATAACCTTCCTCATAACCTTCTCCTGAACATGAGCCAGCAGTGTGCCCAGGTGGCCAAGAGATCCAATGGCATCCTGGCCTGCATCAGGAATGGTGTGGCCAGCAGGAGCAGGGAGGTCATTCTGTCCCTGTACTCTGCACTGCTTAGACCGCACCTTGAGTACTGTGTCCAGTTCTGGGCCCCCCAGTTTAAGAGGGACATTGAGATGCTTGAACGTGTCCACAGAAGGGCAACGAGGATGGTGAGAGGCCTCAAGCACAGCCCTACAAGGAGAGGCTGAGGGAGCTGGGATTGTTTAGCCTGGAGAAGAGGAGACTCAGGGGAGACCTGAGAGGTGGTTNACTGTGATACTGTGATACTGTGATAACTACTAAGTAAAGACAGTTAGGAATCATAATATCTGGGTAAGAATGACAGGGGAACTATCTGAAGATAACTAGTTGTCTTTCATATGAAATATTTGCCAAAGGGCGGGATGCTATTATCAAATTAGTGGGCAAATATTGAACCTATTCATGAGTTGTTAGAAATTAGAGATTGATAAATTAAAGTGTTGTATAAAGAAAGTCTTCTCAGGAAACATTTGCAGTGGAAGGTGTATTGGCACATTGATAAGATTAATTGCTTGTCTAAGGAGTTGAAATTCTCAACCCTATTTTGTGCAGCAGATGTTTTGATTACAAGCATAGGGTATGCAGATTTTTTTTTTTTTTTTGCAGTTGTCATGGAAGGCCAATAGGCCTAAAACATGTCCTGGCTTTCTCCACCCTTCTGTTGATGGGGGAAGCAAGGGCAGGAGTCAAAAACAAAGAGGCCTGGGACATAAAGTCCCCTCCCAAAGTGAATAAGGGTAAGCAAGCCCTTATTTCACCTAATATGGTCAGTTTGGCAAAGTGCCATTCTGATTGGTGAATCTCTATGGTGAAAAGAGTCATTACACTCAGATAAATAAATGGAGATAAGTTGCAGGCAGGGTGCTCTGCTCTGACAATGTGCTGTTGACCCTCTGCTCAGACAACGTGCTCTGTTCTGCCTCAGTATGTTCTTTTCTGCCTTATGCTTCAGACCAGTAAAGCTTTGATGCACAAGCTTTGACTACCTGGAAATTTACTGTGCTTCAGTCTTACCAAGAGAAGGCATTGAGTGCCTCATGATGTGGTGAGAAGTACCATCAACACCATGCTCTCTGCACATCTGCAGGGCATCCTGCCTGTGCCTCTGCAAACCTTCGTGCCAAGCCCAGAGATCAAAAGCAGAACCAGGAGATCATCTGCCTCTTTCCCAGCACCCTGTTTAGAGTCTGGGAAGATCTAGAAGCCTGTCTATAACTGAATTGCATTGTGCCTTCTACCTTAGCAAAAAGGAACCTCTTGGATCTCCCTCGAGGGTGAGTGGCATATTGGCTGCAAGATTCTCTTTCCAAAATATGTTTGTTATATTGTTGGTAGTCATGTCTTAAGTTTTCTAGATTCACTGTTTATTTCCTTCTGTATAATACATTCTACGACCATGCAAAGAACATATTATCATTAAAAATTATGGCCTGTGGTGAGATTTCTTAATATCAAAATTAATAAACTATATCAATTTTGTAATAAATCCCATCCCTACCATTACAGCAGTCTGAGAGAAAAGCCCTTCACAATGTCACTAGAGTAAGGCTGGAACTGATCTAGAGTCTAACACAATCCATCCTCCTGCACTGCAGCCCAGTTAGCTACTCTTGGACTGCCTTTGACAGATGTTTGGTTTTAGAAGTTTTTATAAAAGGAGAGGTTACATAATTTTTGTAGGGAAGTTATTTCATCCTGCTTAATTATTCTTTTGTGCAAAAAAAGCTTTCTCTGATATGCAACATAAATCATCTTGCCTACAAATCAAACCTATTTTGTCTTATCCTAAGCCTTGTGGAAGCAGATTTAAACATTTGCATATGAGATGCCTCTTCTTAAAGTATTCTAAAATCCCCAAATGGCCCAAGTTTTGTTGTGTATTAGGCAGATGTCTGCAACACTGCTAGTGTGTCCACTTTGAGCAGTGAAGGAAAATACCGTGTTCAGAAAACATGCCTGTAGTAATTGAAAATATCTTCTACTTTGACAGCTTTCAACTACTAATCCAAATTTACACTTTAATCTTCAACTGAAGTCAGTCAGCACACTTCCCTGGTTAGCTACCACAGTATTATATTAGACTATGCAGAAAGTCCTGCTAAATTCAGAATATATGACATGTGCTCTTTCTACCTTATCCACTCTGCCATTTTTTTCATTGGTTCAATGAGATTTGTACTTCACAAATCTATGCTGGCTCTCCTTATCACCATTTTATCCCCTAGATGCTTATGAACTTTTTCCAGGTGAGATTCAGTGTATCCCAGTTAGGCTGATTGGTGTTTATTTCCCAACAAGCAAACCCTTTTCTTCTTCAAAATCCCTTTGTATGCCCTTTGCCACATATTGGACAATCCATATAATTGACCACAAGAACTTCTCTTCCAGTTCAATTGAGTCCAATTAATGCTGTATTATTGCTAGTTATTTCTTAAACATTCTAGATCCTATGTTATTATCTGTATAATGTTTCCATGACCATTGCAAAAGAACCTGATTATTATTAAAATTAATGGTCAGGGAGGTGAGACTCCAGAATATTGAAAATTCATAAACAATATGAATATTTTTTAAATGTCATCTTGCATTAATTAATTACCCCTCCATTACAGCCACTTTCTCGGGACTTCTCCCGTACTCCTTAAATTAAGAGGATATTTGCTGAAGTTCAGCAATTTCTTAAGCTACTTCCTTAAATGCTCTATGGTGACCTAAGCTTACTACTTTAAAAATTCACCTAACTTACAAAATGTTCCCTCACCTTCCTTTCAGTCCTTCAGCTTGTCTTCTGCTTCTCATCTTAATTATGCTGGTTGCTATTAAGCAGTAGGATTGTAATTTCTTTTGCCTTCCCCTACTTTCACATGTATCTGTGTGAGCTCTTCTGGCTGTTTCTACATCTTTTGTTTTCCTTTCTGCGGTGCCTCAGACTTTCTGTTTATTCTCAAACAGTTATGCTAGCCTTATTTTTTATACTTGATCATATTTTGTGTCTACTTTTACATGATGACTTTGGGTTTGTTTAATCTTAATGTTTGCCTTTTCCACTGCTATATTTTCTCATATAACTGTGATTTCTTCTGCATTTTCCATGGCAAGAGCTCTCAGGTGGTACAACTTTAATGAGTGACTATTGTACTAATAGACACTGAGAGGAGAACACTTTTGTGCAGAAGGTATAGCAACAAGACTGCTGTCTCACTTTAAATTCTCAAGACATTATTGAACATTTTTAAGTGAATTGTCTTCATCCTGCTCTTCCTGCTCCCTGATTTCAAGAACTTGTTTGTGTCTGCTGTGTTACCGGTAAATATCCAAACAACTAAAGTGCCTCCTTCTTTAGAAGGGAATATAGTCTTTGCATGCTTCCCACAGTTTCTTGTTAACCCTCTAATTCAGTGATCTGTAGTCAGTACAGGATCCCTGATCCTTTTCTTTCTGTTGCCTTGACATTGTTCTTCCTCAAGTTCAGGTAAGCAAACTGCCTCAATATCTCTGTGAATTTGCTTTAGTTTAGTAGTCTTCATTAAAGAATATGTTTACAGACCACTACATGCTATATTAATACAGATTATAACTAAGAAGAGTATTTCTATCCTATTCCCTGCAGTCACCCCTGCAGATTAAACCGTTCCATCCTCAGAGAAGTTGATTGTTCCATGCACATTAACTGCAATAAAACACCATATAGATTTTTCAGAATCACACACATAGAATCCATTCAGGCTGGAAAAGCCCCTCAGGATCACCAAGTCCAACCTAGAACCCTACTCTACAAGATTCACCTTAAACCATAGCCCTAAGCTCCATATCCAAACCACCCTTAAACACATCCAGAGTTGGTGACTCCACCACCTAGCCAGCTCGTTCCAGTCCCTGACCGCTCTCTCCATGGAAAACTTTTTTCCTAATGTCCAATCTAAACTTCCCCAGTGTTGTGGAGGGCCCATAGGCCCGAAAAATAGGCTCATTCTATGCCTCATTTTGCTTTGCATGCCCAGGCATGTTCCTCCCCAAACCAGGGGTAAACACATTAAAAGGCATAAAAGGCACAAAAGGCCAAGGCGCCAGGGTGTCTGCCTGGCCCCGGCCCTGCTAAGGCCTGTGT
>WAAF01005133.1:32818-48959 GCA_013400475.1 Tricholaema leucomelas | reverse complement strand
AGGTGACCTTCTTGTGGCCTTCCAGTAACTGAAGGGGGCTACAAAAAAGCTGGGGAGGGACTTTTGAGGCAGTCAGGGAGTGCCAGGAGTGGGGGGAATGGAGCAAAGCTGGAGGTGGGGAGAGTCAGCCTGGAGGTGAGGAGGAAGTTGTTGAGCATGGAGTGATGAGAGGCTGGAATGGGTTGCCCAGGGAGGTGGTTGAGGCCCCATGGCTGGAGGTGTTTAAGGCCAGGCTGGCTGAGGCTGTGAGCAGCCTGCTCTAGGGTAGGGTGTCCCTGGGCATGGCGGAGGGGTTGGAACTGGCTGCTCCTTGTGGTCCCTTCCAACCCTGACTGATTCTATGATTCTAAAGATGTAAGAGCTTGGAGGATGGTGGACAAAGGTGTAACCAACCTGATGCCACAAACAGAATTTCCTTCTGTTCATAGAATCCTAGAATGGGTCAGGTTGGAAGGTACTTCAGAGATCATCTACTCCAACCTGCCTGCCATGGGCAGGGACACCTCTTCCTTAAGCTCAGCTGCTCATGGCCTCATCTTGCAAACATCTTCAGGGAGGTGATCCATGTGCTAGATTGTGTGCTTCTGCTCTGGCAGGGGGGTTGGACTTCATGATTCCCTTCCAACCCCAAATATTCTGTGATCCTGACATCCACAGCCTCCCTGGGCTGCCTCTTCCAGAGTCTCAGCACCTTTCTACGTAAGAATTTCTTCCTAACATCCAGTCTAACTCTTCTCTCCCTCAACTTCAAACCATTCTCTTTTGTCTTATTATTAGACACCCTTGTGAAAAGTCCCTCTGCAGCCTTCCTGTAGGATCCCTTCAGGTATTGGGAGGCAGATATATTATGATTTCAACTTCAAAACAGGTCCTAGGTTTCCCCGAAGTGTGAAAAGACGAAAGAAAATCAAACCCATAATCTTATTTCAGAAGGTCCAGATGAGAAATGTCTTTTCATTTGCAGAATAAAGTACATGAAATGGCAGAAGGGTTTTGGTTGGAAGAGGCCTTAAAGATCATCTAGTTCCAACTACATCCTATGAGAGGGGACACCTTACAAGAGCAGGCTTGCTCAAAACCCCAACCAACCTGGCTGAACAATTCCAGGATTGGACCCTCCAGCTTGGGCAGCCTGTCCCAGGGTCTCGCTACTGTCATGGGAAAGAATAAGATAGAATCATAGAATCAACCAGGTTGGAAGAGACCTCCAAGCTCAGCCAGTCCAACCTAGCACCCAGCCCTGGCCAGTCAACCAGACCATGGCACTAAGTGCCTCATCCAGGCTTTTCTTGAACATCTCCAGGGACAGAGACTCCACCACCTCCCTGGGCAGCCCATTCCAATGCCAATCACTCTCTCTGGGAAGAACTTTCTCCTCACATCCAGCCTATACTTCCCCCAGCACAACTTGAGGCTGTGTCCCCTTGTTCTGTTGCTGTGTGCCTGGCAGCAGAGCCCAACCCCACCTGGCTACAGCCTCCCTTCAGGTAGTTGTAGACAGCAATGAGCTCTGCCCTGAGCCTCCTCTTCTGCAGGCTGCACACCCCCAGCTCCCTCAGCCTTTCCTCATAGGGTTTGTGTTCCAGGCCTTTCACCAGCTTCGTCACCCTTCTCTGGACACCTTCCAGCACCTCAACATCTAGGAGGGAAAATATTGTGATGCTCTTTGCAGCCCATGTAGGCATGTCATCTCTAGGAGAGTCTTGAGTCTCTTTCATTTAGCCTAAGAACCTGGATTATCTGTGTAAGGATGTAAGCAAGCACTAAGGAATGACAGGAAAACAACACTGATGTGTTCTGGGTGTTTTATTTCTGGGCGAAGAGGAGGTTGGCTGGAGAGAGCTGCATCTGTCATCTTGGTTTCTGGTGAGCACACATGAACTTCTTAGCCTCAAATATGTTTTTATCTTGTCTTATGTTTTCTTCTTGGAAGTGTTGTAAGTGTGATCAGCTTATTTTTGTTTGAAGCTCTCACACTTCTCAGCAGGCTAGTTCAGCAAAGAAATAACCTTCTTGTCTGGCATGAACGTAAAGCGTCCATCGCTCAGCCCTGCCGTGAGTAATGCCCTCTATGATTTCAAATGCTTTTATGTGGGCATTTGTCTCCAAGAAAGAGTCAGCATTGACCACTTGCTCACTGCTTTGCTCCAGAAACCAAACACCAGCTGAATTTTCCTGTCAGATTCTCATTTTTATTGTTTCTCAGAGTGAGAAACATAATAAAACAAAGCTTGCCCAACATTTTCCCTTCCTTTTTGTCGTTCTCCAGACGTTGGTATGGGTGATGCTTGCTGGCCTTGCTTTGGTGAACAGCAGGGTATCTTCAGAGCATTTCTGTATTCCACTGCTGAGTCAGTGGGAAGATAAAGCAGAACCATAGAATCATAGCATCAACCAGGTTGGAAGAGACCTCTAAGATCATCCAGTCCAACCTAGTACTCAGCCCTATCCAGTCAACCAGACCATGGCACTAAGTGCCTCATCCAGGCGTTTCTTCAACACCTCCAGGGACAGCGACTCCACCACCTCCCTGGGCAGCCCATTCCAATGCCAATCACTCTCTCTGTGAAGAACTTCCTCCTAACATCCAGCCTATACTTCCCCCAGCACAACTGGAGACTGTCCCCCCTTGTTTGCTGGATGTATGCATGTGCTGATCTTGGCTCAGGACTGCTCTGGAGATATCTGAATAGCCTTTTTCGATCTGAACCACATATTCTTCCATAGCAGGAGAATTTAGAATCCTAGAATCCTAGAATCAGTCATGGTTGGAGGGGACCACAAGCAGCATCTACTTCCAAGCCCCCTGCTATGGGCAGGGACACCTCCACACTAGAGCAGGCTGTCCAGAGCCTCATCCAGCCTGGCCTTAAACACCTCCAGAGATGAAGCTTCCGACATTTCCTTGGGCAACCCATTCCAGCCTCTCCCCACCCTCATGCTAAACAACTTCTTCCTAACATCCAGTCTGAATCTCTCCATTTCCAGCTTTGTTCCATTCCCCCAATCCTATCCACTACCTGACAGTCTAAAAAATCCATCCCCACCTTTTTCGTAGCCTCCCTTAAGATAATGAAAGGTCTCAATAAGGTCACCTTGGAGCCTTCTCCTCTCCAGACTGAGCAATCCCAACTCACTCAGTCTCCTCACAGCAGAGCAGCTCCAGCCCTCTACTCATCCTTGTGGCTCTTCTCCTTCCAGCACATCCATAGCCCTTTTGTAATAGGAAGAAGTTCTTTGCTGTGAGAGGTGGTGGAACACTGGAGCAGGCTGCCCAGGAACTCTCTGCTCATCCTTGTGGCTCTTCTGTGGACACCTTCCAGCACATCCATAGCCCTCTTGTAATAGGAAGAAGTTCTTCACTATGAGAGTTGGTGGAACAGGCTGCCCAGGAACTCTGCTCATCCTCATGGCCCTTCTCTGTACACCTTCCAGCACATCCATAGCCCTTTTGTAATAGGAAGAAGTTCTTCACTATGAGAGTTGGTGGAACAGGCTGCCTAGGAAGATGGCAAAGACCCCAACCCTGAAGATGTTCAAGGTCAGGCTTGATGGAGCTCTGAGTAACCTCTCATTGCAGATGTCCCTGCTTTCTGCAGGGGGGGGGTTGGGCTAGATGACCTTTTAAAGGTCCCTTCTAACCCAAGGCACTTTATGATTCCTTGAATCCCCACCACCAAACCTGCATCAAAGTCCTCTAAATGCTGCTGCAGGCTGGCATTCAACACCAACATTTCAAAACAAGATGTAAAGGGCTTAAAAGGCAAAAAAAAAGAAGTCATCTTGAAGGTCAAAGCAGCTGAAATGGAAGTACTTTGAGTCTGCTAAGCTGTGGTGGTATTTTATGAACTGTAGCTTTGTGTGCCTGGGTCATAGTTTTCTATCATTGATCACTGTTATCCTACATCATTTCACTTCTACAAAGAGTGCTGCTCACCTGGACTACCTGCTACTGGAAAACAAAGTGAAGGGATTCAGCTGCATGCCCATCTCTGTAAGTGAGGGCAGAGATCACAGCGTGCCTAGGCACAGATGTCCTACTGTGCAGTCCAGATAAGCTCATCAGATGCTTTATCTTCCATCAGGTACTTAGAATACTTAAACCCCAAAATGTTTTGGCCAAATCCAAACTCCTTTGGTTAGAAATGCCTGCTTTCCTTTGTTATCAATTTGATCTTGTTTCTTCTTTCTTGAGTGCTATGTCCAGTCCTGGGCTCCTCGATTCAAGAGAGATGTTGAGATACTGGAATGTATTCCAGAGAAGGGCAGCAAGGCTGGGGAGGGGCCTGGAGCACAGCCCTGTGAGGAGAGGCTGAGGGAGCTGGGGGTGTGCAGCCTGCAGAAGAGGAGGCTCAGGGCAGAGCTCATTGCTGGCTACAACTACCTGAAGGGAGGTTGTAGCCAGGTGGGGTTGGGCTCTGCTGCCAGACACCCAGCAACAGAACAAGGGGACACAGCCTCAAGCTGTGCCAGGGCAGGTCTAGGCTGGATGTTAGGAGGAAGTTGTTGGCAGAGAGAGTGATTGGCATTGGAATGGGCTGCCCAGGGAGGTGGTGGAGTCGCTGTGCCTGGAGGTGTTGAAGCCAAGCCTGGCTGGGGCACTTAGTGCCATGGTCTGGTTGATTGGCCAGGGCTGGGTGCTAGGTTGGACTGGCTGAGCTTGGAGGTCTCTTCCAACCTGGTTGATTCTGTGATTCATTCTCCTTCTGCAAAGATGTTGGAGCGAAGTGAGGGGCAGTCTGTTCTCCTGAGTAACCAGGGACAGGACAAGAGGAAACAGTCTTTGAAAGGAGACAGTCTTCGAAGTGCAATGAATCTGATAAAGGGTTTGGAGGACAAATCTTGCACAAAGCAGTTGAGGGAAGTGGAGTTGTTTATTGTGTAGAAAGTGAGGCTGAGGGAAGACTTTATTGCTCTCTGCTTGGAAGGAGGTTGGAGCCAGGTGGGGATTAGTCACTTGTCCCGAAGAACAACCAATAGACAAGAGGAAATAGCCTCAGATTTGTATGAAGGGAACTTTAAGTTTGATATAAGGAGCAATTTCTTCCCCAAAAAGACTACCAAAGTGTGGAGTAGGCTGCCCAGGGTAGTGATGGAATCCCCATTCCTGGAGAGGTTTCAAAGCTGTGTAGGTGTCATGCTGAGGGGACATGGCTAATGGTGGACCTGGCAGTGCTGAACTAACAGATGATCTTAAAGATCTTCTCCAGCTGCAACCATTCTGTGATTCTTCCTCCTCCAATCTAGAATTATTTGTAGTCTGAAACAGAAAGTATGTACCAAGATGAGTACAAGTGTACAGCTGCTGCCTGAGTCCTGAAATCCATGGAACGCTTATTGAGCTGCAACCTAATTAGCAATGCTGCTGGTGTGAGTGCTGGCCCCAGTACAAACTGGTTGATCTTCCCTTCCAGTTTTGAGCACTGTAGCTGAAAGCAGCAGGAAAGGCTGATAGAGATTCCAGCATGTGCTGCAGAGGGGTTTCAGAAGTTATTGACTAGCACAAGCCATTTGAATGCTTTACAGCTGACTTAACTTGATTTAACATATATGCAGGGAGGCTTCCTGTTCCTCTGTGTAAGTCACTTGGGTTGTAGATAACAAGCTAGGAATAAGTATTCATAAATAGAATAATATTCATAAAGCTGTTGAAGATTTGCTGCTGTATTGTAAAGAGCTTGTTAAAATACCACCCTGTTATCTGGAGTTGTTGAAATCACTCTGCCCTTGGCGTTAGGAGCTTGGTGATACTTTGACCATAGCAGGGCAGCCACCTTCTGACCTAAGAATCATACAATCAGTCAGGGTTGGAAGGGGACCACAAGGATCAGCCAGTTCCAACCTCCCTAACCATGGGCAGGGACACCCTAACCTAGATGAGGCTCCTAACCATGGGCAGGGACACCCTAACCTAGATCAGGCTGTCCAGATCCTCATCAAGCCTGGCCTTAAACACCTCCAGGGATGGGGCCTCAACCACCTCCCTGGGCAACCCATTCCAGGCTCTCACCACTCTCTCAACTCTTTCAGTCTGTCCTCACAGCAGAGCTGCTGTAGCCCTCTGAGCATCCCAGTGACCCTTCTCTGGACACACTCCAGCATTTCCACATCTCTCTTGTCCCAGGGGCTCCAGAAGTGGATACAGTGCTCCAGGTGAAGTCTCAGCAGAGCAGATTGGAGGAGGAGAATCACCTCCCTGGCCCTGCTGGCCACACTTCTGCTGCTGCAGCCCAGGCTGCAGGTTAGCTTTCTGGGCTGCAAGTGCACACTGCTGGCTCCTGTTGAGCTTCTCCCTCTCCTCAGGGCTGCTCTCCAGCCGCTCACTGCCCAGCCTGGATTTGTGCTGTGTATTTTTGATCCAGAACAGTGATGAGGTGAGGATGGATGACAGCATGTTGTGCTCAGCCTCTTAGACAAATTTGCCATCCCCATATCTGAATTCTCTGGAAAGATCTAATTCTTATTTACAATTAAGCATAACCTCAGAACTGTGTCACAGCAGAAGAGACTGATTTTTAAGAATGAAAATAAAAAGCATCCTCCCTTTATAATAGCATAAAAATCTACCTGGACTTGATGACAAGAAGAGATTGCTCCTGGCTTTCACACTGTTCCAAACTCACCCTGTTGTAGCTGGAAGGAGTTCTGAGCAGCTTGAAGGCAGAGCCATGGAGGGTATTGTTAGTAATGAATTACCTAGGTTGAGTTGAAATGCTCTTAGCTCTAATCATCTGCTTAATATTAATGTTCACTCTTTGGTTTGTACTGACAGATCCAAGGTCTCATTCAGGTATTTTAACATTGCAGGAGCTTGCTGTACATTTTTTAGCATGCAAATTAACCTCTTTGTGCTGATTTGCTGCTTTACCTGGCCAGCTGCCTCCTCTTTACAGTGCACAAATCTCATCCGTTAGAAGTAGTCTGAGAAATCCTGGCCAAGCAGAGGACCTTGAGAGTCAATTGTTGGGTTTGTGGTTGTTTAGGTTGGAAAGGTCTTGTGGTGTGTGTATGGAGCTTAGTGAGGGGAACACATCTCTGAAGATCAAGTTGGGGTAGCTTCACCCCTGTCAGCAAGTCTGCTAACACTTAATTGCATGGCAAACCAGCAAGGGCTTTGGAGCATTTATTTCCCCTGAAGCTGCTGTGCTTTGGCACTTTGGTGTTTTACTTTGCTAATGAAGGGCCATAGTTTACCTGGAAATCTGTGAGTCCCCAAGTCTAAGCTTGGGCTCAGTTTGAAGTTGTAGAAGTGCTGATGGTGCATTAAAACATCCATTTTCCCTCTGTTTAGTGACTGGCATGCCAGAGAATAGCTCTGCTGCCCAGCCAGGCTTATCAAATGGCTTTGGAGCTAGGCTCATCCCACACATCTCTGGAGAGCACTAAAACTTTCTTTTGCTGTGTCAGAGCTCCCAGCAGACCACCATTGTATTTGCTACTTTTTCTGCAAAGTAAGGGCTGAAGAAGTCACAGACATTGGCAGATTCCAGAGGAACTAATCAAAGAGTGATAGGGGTTGGAAGGCATCTCTGGAGATACATCTAACCTGACCTCCCTGCCAGAGTAGGTTCACCTAGAACAGGTTGCACAGGCAGGTTTTGAATTACTTCAGAGAGGAAGACTCCACCACTTATCTGGGCTCCACCACCCTTAAATTGAGTTCCTTCTAGATGGAACCTCCTTTGTTCAAGTTTGTGCCCTTTACCCTGTGTCGAGTTGCTTCATTGTTGTCTACAACTACCTGAAGGGAGGCTGTAGCCAGGTGGGATTGGTCTCTTCTCCCAGACAACCAGCAACAGAACAAGGGGACACAGTCTCAAGCTGTGCTGGGGAAAGTGTAGGCTGGATGTTGTGAGGAAGTTGTTGGCAGAGAGAGTGATTGGCATTGGAATGGGCTGCCCAGGGAGGTGGTGGAGTCACTGTCCCTGGAGGTGTTGAAGCAAAGCCTGGATGAGGCACTTAGTGCCATGGTCTGGTTGATTGGCCAGGGCTGGGTGCCAGGTTGGGCTGGATGATCTTGGAGGTCTCTTCCAACCTGGTTGATTCTATGGAAGAGTTGGCCTCACTTAGGCCGCATGGGAGCAGGAAAGACATGAGCTCCTACCAGTGTGGTACATAAGTGGTCAATCTGTTTATTGAAGCTAAGAGCAGTGCTTATATCATGGATTTGATACAGGGGTGTGTGCAGTTCTGATAGGCTCCCACAGCAGAACGTGGGCTGTCCACACGCACAGAGGCAGCCCTGACCATCTGCCCCCCTTAATCCCCCTTTGCGCAGCTAGCGGCAACCTTTGCTTGTTCCCGGGGCTGAGCAGCCTGCCCCCTCGCACAGCTCACGACTGTCTCCGCTTCTCTGATAGCCTCCCAAGGCCACTCTTCTGTAGCTGTGCCTCCTTATCAGCATGACCTGAGTCTGTTCAGTTAGCCCTGCTCAAACCCGGCAACCCTGTAACTGGGTGCCACTTTAAAAAGCCAGGTCCCATCCTCCTGACACCCTCCCTTTAAGTGTTGATAAGTACTGATATTGAAAGTCTTCCTTTCTCCTCCTCTAGAGACTTTCCAGGCCTCTCTGGATGTGTTCCTGTGTGACCTGAGTTACATTGTATGGTCCTGCTCTGGCAGTGGGGCTGGACTCGATCTTTATGGCTCCCTTCCAACCCCTGACATCCTGTGATCCTCTGCCTTGCTTCATAAAAGAGATGTTGTAGTCCCCTAACCATCTGGATCACTGCAAGGTCCCTGGAGATGTTAAAGCAAAGCCTGGATGGGGCACTTAGTGCCATAGTCTGGTAGATTGGACAGGGCTAGTTTGGGGTGGATGAGCTTGGAGGTCTCTTCCAACTTGGTTGATTCTATGATGATAAAGTTAACCCCAGTGGATAAATTATGAGCTATTATCCCCCCTTTTTTTTTAGATTACCTTGAGTATGATGCATGAAGAAGCCACTTTGTCAGGTGACATTCTGGTGTAGGGCATCATCTGGTATTTGTCCCATAAATAATATCGTGAAACAACTTTATCTTTTCAACTCTTATTTATTCAATTAGGCATCTGGCCTCTGAAGCTGGGCTAGCCCCTTCTGCTCAGCCTGGAATGCTTGGAGAAGGTAGCCTGAGTTGAAAATGTTTGAGAGCTCAATTTGTCCACTTAATGAATGCAGAGCAAGATAAATAATGCCTGCATGCATATGTCACTGGCACTTAGGCATCTGCATGTCAGCGTTGATAAAGTGGTGGCCTTCCAGTGTTTTGCCCAGATTAGCACTCAGCTCTTCAGTGGAGCAACAGAGGGGTTCATTTCACACAGCATCACCCATTTCTGGGGTCACCAGATATATTGTTTGGGGGTTGGGTGTTTGTGAAGTTTGTGTGGCCACAGAAAGGTAGTGAAAGTGGCGAAAGGTCTGGTCTTGAGAGTAGGGCTGGGGAGGAGCATCTGAGGGAGCTGGGATTGTTCAGTAGGGCCATGAAGATGCTCAAAGGGCTGCAGCAGCTCTGCTCTGAGGACAGGCTGAGAGAGTTGGGGCTCTGCAGCCTGGGGAAGAGAAGGCTTCCAGGAGACCTTGCAGTGGCCTTCCAGTATCTGAAGGGGGCTACAGGAGGTCTGGGGAGGGACTATTGACAAGGTCTTGTGATGACAGGATGAGGAGGAATGGATTTAAACTGGCAGAGGGGAGATTGAAACTGGATGTTAGGAAGAAGTTCTTGTCAGTGAGGGTGGTCAGACACTGGCAAAGGTTGCCCAGAGATCACATTCTGTGCTTCTGTGCTCCACAACCTCCCAGGAGGTGTTCAAGGTCAGGTTGGATGAGACCTTGAGCAACCTGCTCTAGTGGGAGGTGTCCCTATGGTGAGAGCTTGGAACTAGATGATATTTGAGGTCCTTTCCAACCTAAAACATTCTATGGAGAAAAGGAGGCTGAAGAGAGATCTTCTGGTTCTCTACAACTCCCTAAAAGGAGGCTGGAGCTGGGCGGGGGTTGGCCTCTTCTGCCAGGTAGAACAAGAGGAAACAGCCTCCAGTTGTTACAAGGGAGTTTTAGGTTGGACTTGAGGAACAGTTTCTTTCCTGAAAGGGTTGTCAACCCTCAGACAGGCTGCCCAGGGTAGTGGTGCAATCTCCATCCCTAGAGGGTTTGAAAAGCCATGGAAATGTGATGCTGAGTGACATAGATTAGCCAGCACTAAACCACGTCCCTCAGCAGCACATCTCCATGGCTGGAAGTGCTGGGTTGATGGTTGGGCTTGACCATCTGAAAGATCTCTTCCAAGCAAAACAGGGGGACACAGTCTCAAGTTGTGCTGGGGGAGGTCTAGGCTGAATGTTAGGAAGAAGTTGTTGGCAGAGAGAGAGTGATTGGCATTGGAATGGACGGCCCAGGGAGGTGGTGGAGCCAAACCTGGATGAGCATTTAGTACCATGGTCTGGTTGACTGGACAGGGCTGGGTGCTAGGTTGGACTGGATGATCTTGGAGGTCTCTTCCAACCTGCTTGATTCTCTGGTTCTATGAAAACTCCTTCTGTGATTCTGTTTCTCACTGTACATAACCGAAGCAATGCAGCCTGCAACACTTCCCCACCACAACTTCTTCATCTAAGGAGACAGGAGGGTTAGATGAGCTGCAGTAATATTGTTTTACCTTTGAGGGGGAAATAGAAGGAAGCAATTGCTTTCTTTTTCCATATATATATGTATCTTTTAAGGGGGTTATAATGAAATGGACTCTTGTTGCATTTGAGCACAGAAGCTCCTCTTAACAGGATATTCAAGGCACATCATTTCCCTCTCTTGGGCCGCCGTAGTTCGCAGTTGCATTCTATTTAATCTGTCAAATTTTCTTTTCTCTCTCACATGGTGTGGCTGCTGTGAGAGAAATTGGAGCTGTTGTAGTGTGTGCTTTGATACAGTTTGTAAAATGCAAGGTGGGAGACAGCAAAGCAAACACAGCATGCCAGTAACTTCTTTAAAACCGCTGATGTTCCGGCGCCGTGGCTCTCCATCCGAGGGAACTGTCAGCCTGCCTGCTGGAAGAGGATTGGATTGTTTAAATGCTGTTTTTTCCCTTTGGTTCAATGGTTTGGTGGTGCCTCTGAAGTGTGCTGTGGATGCTTTCATCCAGTTTTGTGTTTTTAAGGACTCCCTGGTCTGGTTTTGTCAGCTGTAATGCAAATCAAACTCCTTGAATGCTGCATGTTTAGCGTCGATTAACACAGTCCTAGCTGAGCTTTGGAATGTTATTGTTCAGACCCAGCCCTCACGATATTTATGAGCTTTGAGGGGACCTTGTAGAAGGTCCAGTATCTGAAGGGGGCTACAAAAAGCTGGGGAGGGACTGTTTGCAAGTGCTCTGTGGTAAGAGGCTGCCTCGCTCTGGGATCCATGAGAGCAGTGAGAGCCTGGAAGGGGTTTCCCAGGGAGGTGGTTGAGGCCCCATCCCAGGAGATGTTTAAGGCCAGGCTGGATGAGGTTCTGGCCAGCCTGACCTGGGGTAGTGTGTCCTTGCCCATGGTTAGGGAGGTTGGAACTGGCTGATCCTTGTAGTCTCTTCCAGCCCTGACTGATTCTATGATTTTGGTGACATTTGGCTTGGAAAGAGTCACAAGTAATGGTTTACTGGGGAGGGACTATTGACAAGGTCTGCTAATGTCAGGACGAGGGGGAATGGGTTTAAGCTGGAGGAGGGGAGATTTAGACTGGATGTTAGGAGGAAGTTCTTTACAGTGAGGGTGGTGAGACACTGGCACAGGTTGCCCAGGGAGGTTGTGGATGCTTCCTCCCTGGAGGCGTTTAAGGCCAGGCTGGATGAGGCCTTGAGCAGCCTGCTCTAGTGGGAGGTGTCCCTGCCTATGGCAGGGGGTTGGAGCTGGATGATCCTTGAGGTCCCTTCCAACCTAAACCATTCTATGATTCTATGATTCTTCTTTGCTGCTTCAATATTTTGGAGGAAGAGGCTGAAAATTGTACATATTTATCATTCTATTGGTAACTTGCTGTGGGGAACCTGTGTGCACCACGGATCACTCACATCTTTGCTTCTAACTGTAGCCTTTGTAGTAAATGTGAATTTAAATCTTAGTCTTCTAGGTTCTAGAATCCTTTCCCTAAAGCATACTGGAAAACTTCACCTCAATCTTTCTTCTTATGCTGTTTTACAACCTGTTGGAATTAGATGATACTTCAAGGTCCCTTCCCACTCAAACCATTCTGCCTTTCTTTGTGTTCTGTGAACCTCTCAGTTACTTGTAGTAGAGCATCTTCTTAATACCATAGTTAGTATTTCCAGATGTTAGGAGGAAGTTCTTCTCAGAGTGTGATTGGTGTTGGAATGGGCTGCCCAGGGAGATGGTGGAGTCACTGTCCCTGGACGTGTTCAAGCAAAGCCTGGCTGAGGCACTTAGTGCCATGGTCTGGTTGAGGCAATGCTAGGTTGGACTGGCTGAGCTTGGAGGGCTCTTCTGACCTGGGTGATTCTGTGATTTGGTTTGGCCTTATCCTAGTAATCTCATCAGACTCTTGTTGTTGTCATCAGGTGTAAAATGGAATATATTCATGGCTGTGTTATGAACAAAAGGCAAAACATTCATTTTCTTTTTTTTCTATCTATTGTGCTCTAGCCTTGGTTGGAAGCTGAACTTTTCTCCTGGAATCATCATGATTTAGAAGCCCAGTAGGGAATATATTAGCCAATCTGTCTCTTTTTCCTCTTCTGCACATATTAATGGCTAGAACAAATCCTGGAATAGTATTTACCTCTTAGAATAATATTTATTTCTTGGCCTCTTCCTAGGAAAAAAACCTCTGTGAACAAAAAAAGAATTCCTGCATGAGTCACAGAATCAAATCAACCAGGTTGGAAGAGACCTCCAAGCTCATCCAGTCCAACCTAGCACCCAGCCCTAGCCAATCAACCTCATCACCATGGCCATTAAACCATATCATAGAATCAACCAGGTTGGAAGAGACCTCCAAGATCATCCAGTCCAACCTAGCACTTATCAAAGTCCAACCTCTGACTTAACAAAGAGGAGTAGTGGCCCCTTATGGCCATGTGGCTTAAAAAAGAGATAATTTTTGTTTTCCAGGTGATCATGTTTCAGGGCACTTGAATGTTTTGGGGAGCAGGAAGAGATACAGGCTGGGGTCGGAGTGGCTGGAGAGCAGCCAAACAAAAAGGGATCTGGGGGTGCTGATCAATACCCACCTGAACATGAGCCAGCAGTGTGCCCAGGTGGCCAAGAGAGCCAGTGGCATCCTGGCCTGCATCAGGAATGGTGTGGCCAGCAGGAGCAGGGAGGTCATTCTGCCCCTGTGCTCTGCACTGGTTAGACCACACCTTGAGTACTGTGTTCAGTTCTGGGCCCCCCAGTTTAAGAGGGACATTGAGATGCTTGAACATGTCCAGAGAAGGGCAACGAGGCTGGGGAGAGGCCTCGAGCACAGCCCTACGAGGAGAGGCTGAGGGAGCTGGGATTGTTTAGCCTGGAGAAGAGGAGGCTCAGGGCAGACCTCATTGCTGTCTACAGCTACCTGAGGGGTGGTTGTAGCCAGGAGGAGGCTGCTCTCTTCTCTCAGGCAGCCAGCACCAGAACAAGAGGACACAGCCTCAGGCTGTGCCAGGGGAAGTTTAGGCTCGAGGTGAGGAGAAAGTTCTTCAGTGAGAGAGTCATTGGCTACTGGAATGGGCTGCCCAGGGAGGTGGTGGAGTCGCCGTCCCTGGAGCTGTTCAAGGCAGGATTGGACGTGGCACTTGGTGCCTTGAGCTCTGTGGTGACAGGTTGGACTTGATGATCTGTGAGGTCTCTTCCAACCCTGATGATACTGTGAGACTGTGAAAACTAGAGAGGAGAATGATGGAGAAATAGTGGAATAACTATTTATAACATTTAATGTTGTAGGAAAGTCATGGTTGTAGTTTAGATTAACAAATAAAGATGACTTAAATCAGTATTATTGTTTTCCCTGCATTTCCAAGTCCAACTAGCAGTGACTTTAGTAACAACTCAGTAAAAAAATCAGATCAACCCAAGCAAGCCCCAGCAGGGAGCAGCAAATTCTGTGCCCTTTCTCCATGTCCGTTTCACAGAACCGGTGCCAAATTCAACATCTCTGGTGGAGCCTGATGCAATTTCCCTGAAGTTAATGGAATTACAGCAGGTCCAAGCCTGACTTCTGGTCTCTCTCTCCATGACCTCATCCTCATCCTTGCTCTGAAACTTCTGTATTGCAGTTTTTAGATGAATCTTCCTGTGTCAGTAAGCCAGCATGTACCTGGGGAGCTTACTGCCTGCTGCTGACCTTCACAACACTCCTCTCTTGATAATGCTAAGTCTGCTGCTACCTTGATTTTAATGCAAATTCTGTTTATAATGTACTGTATTATTACCTGCTACTATACCACACTCCTCCTCATAGCACTTACTGACATAAACTACAGCAAAGCAATTATCAGGACGAATGCAACTCTGCTCATGCTGCCGAGTCTTCGGATTAGCAGTGCAGCTGCTCAGAACAAATGCCCAAATCTGCCCTTGATTGACCCTTTTTTGGAGGCTGTTCTGAGCGTGGGGTTTTGTGAAAAAGGCACCAAACATTCCTACTGACTGGATAAGAACTTTGTCTACCTATTTTTAGGAGGAAGTTGTTGGCAGAGAGAGTGATTGGCATTGGAATGGGCTGCCCAGGGAGGTGATGGAGTCACCGTCCCTGGGGGTGTTGAAGCAAAGCCTAGATGAGGCACTTAGTGCCATGGTCTGGTTGATAGTGTAGGGCTGGGTGCTAGGTTGGGCTGGATGATCTTGGAGGTCTCTTCCAACCTGCTTGATTCTATTCTATTCTACTGTGATTTCTCCCATGCAAGCTTTGGTTGTCTCCAGCAGGTTCTCTGCAAGAATCCACCTGAAATCACTTCTCTTCCCACTGTGTAGTCTCTAAATCTTTGCACTTCTTTATCCTGCTGCTGTCACGTTTCAGCACGTTTTATTTACAGCTGTTTAAAAGAGTTGAGAGGGAGAGAGGGGAGGGGGAATAGTGCACTGAATGCCAGAGAAACGGCAGGCTGAAGGCTGGGCAGCAATGTCAGGTCAGTGGATCTTGCTGTGCTTCATCTCCTGTCATTGCCATGAGGGTCAGGAGCTGTGACATGGCTGGACTGAGCGTGGGAGCCTGGAGTTGATGAGCAGAGATGTTATTGATGGACAGGGTGCTTGATTTTCTTCTGAGAGCTGCTTGTCAGAAGGTGCAGGTGTGCGGCAGGAAATCAGTCTTTCCATTCTGTGTTTTCAGCAGCATACATCAAATACTGATTATTCCTGTGCAGGGGTTGGTAGTGGGGGAAAAAAAAGCCTGCTGTGAAGCTGAACTCAGGAGCAGCAGCTTGGCCCCAAAACTGGCTTTGGGAGGGGAAAAATGGGCACAGAGGCAAATAAAATCTGTCTGCGTCAGGCTGCTTGTGCTGTCTCATTACACTGACGAGTTACTCGGCGTAACTAAGGAGATGTGAAGGGCTGCTGCTTCTGTCCACGGCTCCCTTCAAGCACTTCCCTCAAAAGCCATGAGGGCTTTTAACGTGGGTGGTCGTGGGAGGATGGTGCAAGGCTAGCTCCAGGGATCACTGTGCTCCTATGACTTCATTCTGCTGAGACCAAAGAACTTGGTGCCACATCCAGCTGGTAGCCAGTCACTAGTGGTGTTCCCCAGGGATCAGTGCTGGGCCCAGTCCTGTTCAATATCTTTATTGATGATCTGGACCAGGGGATTGAGTGCAGCAGCAGTGAGTTTGCAGATGACAAAAGCTGGGAGCAGGTGTTGATCTGTTGGAAGGTAGGAGAGCCCTGCAGAGGGACCTGGCCAGGCTGGATGGGTGGGCAGAGGCCAATGGGATGAGACTGAACAAGGCCAAGTGCAGGGTTCTGCATTTTGGCCACACCAACCCCAAGCAGCACTACAGGCTGGGGACAGAGTGGCTGAGAGCAGCCAGGAAGAAAGGGACCTGGGGGTGCTGGGAGAAAGGAGCTGAAGAGGAGGCAGCAGTGCCCAGGTGGGCAGCAGAGCCAATGGCATCCTGGGCTGGCTCAGGAGCAGTGTGGGCAGCAGGACAAGGGAGGTTCTTCTGCCCCTGTGCTCAGCACTGCTCAGGCCAC
>WAAF01005133.1:0-24393 GCA_013400475.1 Tricholaema leucomelas | reverse complement strand
CCAGGATGCCATTGGCTCTGCTGCCCACCTGGGTACACTTTTGGCTCATCTTTAGCCTACTCTCTACCAGTACCCCCAGATCCCTTTTTTCCTGTCTGCTCTCAGCACTCTGTCCCCAGCCTATAGCGCTGCCTGGGGTTGTTGTGGCCAAAGTAGGATGAGTGGCAATGGCTTTAAGATGCAAGAGGGGAGATTTAGACTGGAGATTAAGAAGAAACTCTTTTCAGTGAGGGCAAGACACTGGAATAAGTTGTTGTCCAGGGAGGCTGTGGATGCCCCTCCCTGGAAGTGTTCAAGGGCAGGTTGGATGAGGCCTTGAGCAACTTGATCTAGTGGGAGATGTCCCTGCCTATGGCAGAGGGTCTGGAACTAGATGGTCTTTGAGCTCCCTTCCAACCCAAACGATTCTATGACTAGGCAAGAAGATTAAAGCCACAAACACATAAAAGCAGATGTTGAATTGATTGTATTTAAATGACCTCTCTTGTATTTCATTGGCTTCCAGTATGCAAATAATCTTAACCAGGCAAAGCTGTCATGGATCCTGGAAGCAAAGATAGACTTTTTCCAACAGGAAAATCATTTGGATGCAAAATTTAGGTTATTTCTTTACCAATTCCATGACATTCTGTAGCTGCCTGGAATTTAAGGTGACAGGGCAGTGTCTTAGCCTAAGGTAGCAGACTGTTTTGAAGGATACTGGCATGTTTGCAAGCAAAAACCTGCTGGGAATAAATGAAATGACCCCAAAATGCAGTAGGTGAGGTTTAAGCTGGGCATCAGGAATAATTTCTTCCCCCAAAGGATTGTCCAGTCTTGGAACTGGCTGCCCAGGGCAGTAGTGGAGTCTCCATTCCGGGAAGGATTAAAACGCTTGTGCGGATGTGGTGCTGAGGGACATAGTGTAGTGGTGACCTGGCAGTGCTGGGTTGATTTGAAGATTCCAAACCCACCTGGACATTGCAATCCCAGGCAGCCTGCTTTGGTGGGATGGATTAGATGATCCATCAGATCATCTGGTGGGATGGATTAGATGATTTCCACAGGTCTCTTCCAATTGCCACCATGCTGGGATTCAGTGTGGGATCTGTTCTGTGCGCTCTGTATCTGGCATGTAGAGGGAACTCCAAAGTTTAACCTACAGCTTGAGATGTTTTCCAACAATGCCATCTTCTGAAATGATGAAATTTCAATCAGTACTTACCAGTTAAAGAAATTCCTTTGAAGAAGAAAAGTGCAGCAGCAATTTCACTCTTTTCACGACTCTAAAAATATTCATTCCTTAAGAAGCCTTCTGTGCATGACTTCAGAGTTTCCCCTTAAGGATCATCTTTTAATTGTCATCTTTTGTTTTTTTTCTTCTTCTTCTTTTCTTCTTTTAACCTGAGGCTTAATGTCCATATCTCCAGACGTGAAGGTAGCCACAGCTTTTGTCACCTTATCTGGGATGCAGAGGTTAAGTCTTGGCTAATCAAGACCTTCTCATTAATGCGCCGTGTTGCCTGCTGAGTCGTAGGTCTGTGGTGTGCAACTGGCCCTCAAGTCTTCCTTTGAAGGTCAGCCCAGGAGTGGAAAATGTTGTACACGTAACCTGCTGTGCTGGTTTGACCTGGGCTGTGTGCCAGGTGCCCACCAGAGCTGCTCTGCAGCTTGTCTCCTTTGCTGGACAGGAAGAGAAAATAGAACGAGAGACTCGTGGGTGGAGATAAGGACAGGGAAATCACAGGAACACCCAGGCTGGCACAGCCCCTCAGCAGCACCAAGTCCAACCTAGAACCCTACCCTACAAGATTCATCTTAAACCATAGCCCTAAGAACCACATCCAAACCACCCTGGCAGAGCCCCTCAGCAGCACCAAGTCCAACCTAGAACCCTACCCTACAAGATTCACCTTAAACCATAGCCCAAAGAACCACATCCAAACCACCCTTAAACAGGGTTGGTGACTCCACCACCTCCCTGGGCAGCTCATTTCAGTCCTTCTCCACAAAAAACTTTTTCCTATTGTCCAATCTAAACCTCCCCAGCCTCAGCTTGAGGCCTTTCCCACTTCTGTCTCCAGTTCCCTTTGATCAGAGCCCAGCAGCAGCCTCTCCACAATGTCCCTTCAGGTAGCTGTTGACAGCAATGAGGTCTCCCCTCAGCCTCCTCTTTTCCAGACTGAACAGCCCCAGCTCCCTCTGTCACTCACCTATTTTTGCCATGGGCAAAACAGACTCAGCTCGAGGAAATTAGGTTCATTTATTAGCAATCAAATCAGATTAGGATAATAGGAAATGCACCCAAATCTTATACCACCTTCCCTCCACCCTTTCCTTCTTCCCTGCCTCAACTTCACTCCTAATTTCTACCTCCTCCCCTCAAGTGGCACAGGGAGATGAGGAGGACTTGCAGTCAGTTCATCACATATTGCCTCTGCTGCTCCTTCTTCCTTAGCTAGAGGACTCCTCATGCTCCCCTCCTGCTTCAGTGTGGGCTCCCTCCCATGGGAGGTAGTCCTCTGCAAACTTATCTAGTGTGAGTCCTTCCCATGGGCTGCTTCACCAACTGCTCCACCATGGGTCCCCTCCCTGGGGTCTAGTCCTTTGGGAACAGACTTCTCCAGCATGAATCCCCCATGGTGTCACAAGTCCTGCCAGCAAACTTGCTCCAGCATGGGCTACCCTTTCTGTGGGCACACAGGTCCTGCCAGCACACCTGCTCCAGCATGGGCTACCCTTTCTGTGGGCACACAGGTCCTGCCAGCACACCTGCTCCAGCATGGACTACCCTTTCTGTGGGCACACAGGTCCTGCCAGCACACCCTGCTACAGTGTGTGCTCACCATGGTGTCACAACCTACTTCAGGGACATCTGTCTGCTCATGCAGTACCCTGTATGGGCTGCTCATAGATACCTGCTCCACTGTGGACCTTTGTGGGCTGCAGGGGGACAACTTGCCTCACCAGGGTCTTCTCCATGGGCTGCACAGGGATCTCTACTCACTTCCCTCACTGACCTTGGTGTCTGCAGAATTGTTTCCCTCACTTTCTTACTCCTCTCTCCAGCTGAAGTTGGTTTTGTGCAGGGATTCCTCCCCTTCTTAAATATTGTCAGAGAAGTGCTGCCACCATTGCTGATGGGCTCAGCCTTGGCCAGTGACAGGTTGGAGACAGCTGGAATTAGCTCTACTGGACACAGGGAAAGCCTCCAGAAGTTTCTTATAGATGTATCCCCTTACTACCAAAACCTTGCTATGCACTCCTGGCACCCCTGGCTTTTCATCACGCAGGAAAATGCCATCTGTTTCCTCCTCTGACCTTCCTAAAGGGACAAGCTGCTGCTGCTTGGGACACTCTTCTCCCAGGTAACAGTATTGAACTGCATGGAGATAACAGTGGAGAGCACAAGGTGAAAAAGAGGCTCACAGGACACACCAGGCAAACATGTCCAGTTGGAAAGGCAACTCCCATCCTAGTGCTGGAGCATGTAGAAGTCAGGCACAACCAGACAAATAGAATGGTCCAAGACCAAAGTAGGTTTTAGCTTGAAGATGCTGTGAGACCCTACCAAGTAAGCCTCCTTAATGACAACAACAGTGAGTATCCATCTGATGGGGCCCTGGGAGAGCAAAGTCACCAGGCTTTGTCATCAATCAAGGAAGGTTATGCATTAGTTAATTAAGCAGGCTAAGCCACAGAAGATCTCTGGAGATAATGCTTCCTGAGTGCCAGTTCAAAGCCATTTTTCCTTGGATCAAAGATGCAGCTTAGAAAAGGAGATGAGATTGTGTACACATGCAAGCCAGGGTGAAAGAGCAGTGTTAATTCTACCCAGGTACTCAGAGTAAGGAAGAAATAAATGAATCGATAGGAAGCGACGTCTCTCTTTGGTACTAAGAGCCACTTTCTGCCCAAAGATGCTATGGTATCAGAAGTTCCCTGTTGCAAGGAGGGCAGATCAAGAAGATGCTGTGTTGTCAGATGAGACTTGATGCTTTTTAAGCTTCAGTTCCATTATTGATCAGAACATCTCTCTAATAAATCAGGTACGAGCTTGCATTTAATTTTCAAAGACTGCAGGTTCTGTTTGTTCTACAAATTCTGAGTGACATAAATCTTTTAATGAACATTAAAAGGATTATTTCTGAGGTAGTAACCACTCAGAATTGCCCAAGGAACTCACTTCTGTTTAGAGCATTTCACATGCTGGATGAAGGAGAAGTTGTCAGTTGTCACCAGAGAATCATAGAGTGGGTTGGGTTGGAAGGGAGAGCTAAGGCTCGTCTGGTCCAACCTCCCTGTAGTCAGCAGGGACATAGAATCATAGAATGGTTTAGGGACCTCAAAGCTCATCCAACCTGGCCTTAAACACCTCCAGGGAGGTTGTGGAGCAGAGAAGCACCCAATGTGATCTTTGATCACATTGGGTGCTTCTCTGCTCCACAGTCTCCCTGGGCAACCTGTGCCAGTGTCTCACCACCCTCAACCTGTGCCAGTGTCTCACCACCCTCACTGCAAACAACTTCTTCCTAACATCCAGTTTCAATCTCCCCTCTGCCACTTCAACCCCATTCCTCCTCATCTTGTCATCACAAGACCTTATCATTAGTCTCTCCCCAGCCCTCCTCTAGCCCCCTTCAGATCCTGGAGGGCCACTTCAAGGTCTCCTGGAAGCCTTCTCTTCTCCAGGCTGCAGAGCCCAAACTCTCTCAGCCTATCCTCATAGCAGAGCTGCTGCAGCCCTCTGAGCATCTTAGTGACCTCCTCTGGACTGGCTCAAACAGTTCCATGTTCTGCTTGTGTTGAGGCTGCAGAACTGCACACAGGACTGCAGGTCTGAGGAGAGCAGAGACATCCTCCACTAGGTCAGCTTGCTCAGAGCCTTGTCAAGCCTGACAGTATCTCCAAGGATGGGGCCTCAACTAACTCCCTAGGAGACCTGTTGCAGTGTTCCACCACCCTCATGCTAAAGATCCTGTTCATCACATTCAGTCTAAATCTGCTTTCTCATTTCAAACCACTGCCTCCTGTCCTGTCACTGCAGGCTTTTGTAAACGGTTCCTTTACAGCCACATTGTAGCCCCTTCAGGTACTGGAAGGCTGCTTTTTGGCCTCCTCAGAGGTACAGGCCCACAGTTTATTAGGGGTTGGAAGGGACACAGAGATCAAGTCCAATCACCCTGCCAGAGCAGGACCATACAGTCTAGCTCTGGTCACACAGGAACACATCCAGACAGGCCTGGAAAGCCTCCAGAGAAGGAAACTCCACAACCTCTCTGGGCAGCCTGTGCCAGGGCTCTGAGACCCTTACAGGCAAGAAGTTGCCCCTTGTGCTGAGCTGGAACCTCCTGTGCTGCAGCTTCCATCCATTGCTCCTTGTCCTATCCCAGGGAGCAGTGAGCAGAGCCTGTCCCCCCCCCCTCCTGAACCCCAAATAGTTATAGACACTGATTAAATCCCCTCGCAGTGTTCTCTTCTCTGGGCTGAACAACTGCAGCTCCCTCAGCCTCTCCTCATCTGTGATTCCTTTTTTTCTTTGCCTTTTCCTGAGCTGTAGAAACCCCTGCAGGTTTTAAGGACTTATTTGCCATAATGGATGCCTTGTCCTAGAGTTGTTTTATGGAGTGTAGTGATTTACAGAGCAGTCAGCCTGACTTTCCAAACTGTCCATCCAAAAGACTTATCTGCTTGCATTTGATGGAAGGAACAATGCCTGATTCTCTTCCTACCCCAGTGTGTATTTTTCCTGGCCACCTGTGCATATTGACCCTTTCTTAGTCATACTGAATCCCTCTCTTCAGCTCTGAAGTGAGCAGGAGTCCTCAGCTGTTGCTGAGAGCTGGCAATATGAGTAGACAGAAGGTTCCAAAAGTAGCTCACTCGCTGGAGTGAGATGTGCATAAATACCCCAAGGGATCTATAATTACTCTTCCAGTTATTTCTTACCCTATGGATGACTTTTTACCTTTTCCAACTGCAAAATAAAGAAGTGTACTTTAATTTTTGATGACTACTTTTTCCTCCATTGGCTTTTCCCACTCTGTGCTGGACCAGAGCATCTTCTTAATACCATTGTTTGTATTTCCAGATGTTAGGAGGAAATTGTTGGCAGGGAGAGTGATTGGCATTGGAATGGGCTGCCCAGGGAGATTGTGGAGTCACTGTCCCTAGAGGTGTTGAAGCAAAGCCTGGATGAGGCACTTAGTGCCATGGTCTGGTTGATTGGGTGCTAGGTTGGACTGGATGATCTTGGAGGTCTCTTCCAACCTGGTTGATTCTGTGATTTGGTTTGGCCTTATCCTAGTTATCTCATCAGGAGGGCCTTCAGAAATAGCTCATCATACAGGAATGATGGAGCTGAACCATGATTCATCTTGCTCCTAAAGCTGGTTGCATCATGTGAAGGCAAATGTCCATCTTCTTGAGGGTGCTGCCATCCCAGCCCCTCTGGGGCTTGCTTCAGCTGGGTGTTTGTCACTTAAAAAAGTATCAGATTTGGAAGCTGTCTAATGATGTGATGGCAGAGGCTTTTTAATGAATCCCACTTATCAGGGTGAATCAGTTTGGGCTAGGCATGATTAAGTTTGTGATCAAGAGCCTGACTGAGAATTTTCTGGTTGATGTTGATTAAGGGTATTGGATGGTAATTAATGCATTGCTCCTGTCTTTTGCGTGTCTGGAGAATCAAACCAGCTGAGAGCAGCAGGAGAAAGCAGTGACATTGCCAGCTCAGTGCCAGCACTTAGCTGCCACAACTTCTAATTCATGCAGTGCCTGTGGACAGCAACAAGAAAAATGTCTTCCATTTGAGTCCATCTCTGTGGTGATCATCAGGAGGGATCAGACATCCTATGAGGATGAGGAGGCTCAAATGCCTCCAGGATTCAAGTCATTTCCTTGACTAAGTAATATAATAGAACATTTGAAAGGTCTTCACTTCCCTCAGTTTCTAGGACTGAGAACTTTGGGATTGTGGTGTCCATCTTGTTGAGTCCATCTCCTTGGTGATCATCACAGGGCTCAGAAATCCCACAAGGATGAAGAGGCTCAAATGCCTCCATGGGTTCCATTTATTTTCTCAACTAAGTGATACAGTGGAGCATTTGACCTGCTGGAAGGCAGCAAAGGGGAAAAAGATGTGAGGGTCCTAGTGGGTGGGAAGTTGACCATCAGCCAGCAATGTGCCTCTGTAGCCAGAAGCCCAGAACTGGACACAGCACCCAAAGTGTGGCCTTAGCAGTGCTGAGCACAGAGGCAGAAGAACCTCCCTTGTCCTGCTGGCCACACTGCTCCTGAGCCAGCCCAGGATGCCATTGGCTCTGCTGCCCACCTGGGCACACTGCTGGCTTATGTTCAGCTCCTCTCTACCAGCACCCTCAGGTCCCTTTCTTCTGGCTGCTCTCAGCCACTCTGTCTCCAACTGGTAGTACTACTTGGGGTTGTTGTAGCCAAACTTCCAACTACTCTTCAACAACATTCTCCACACTGCTGCAGAACCTTCAGACTTACTCTTTTTTCTCCCCTTTTTTTTTCTCAGTCAGATGAATTAAAAATAAAAAGCTTTATTATGTGTTGCACTAAAGAGGAATGAAACCAATATTTTATGCAAATGAAATGTTGACATAATTGAAACAAAATAAGTACAGGCATTAATTTTACTCTGTTTTAATTTCCTAGAAATCAAATTGATCAGAAACTTAGATTTGGAAGCACTGAACCCCTTCTATCAAATTAAAAAATGAACAGCTCTTACATGGCACTAAGTAACTCCATTTGGCTCCATTGAAAGAGTTCATAGCTGAATGGAGAGGAAAGCAGAGGTTCAAAATCAGAAGCTTGTAGAACAATTGAGGTTTTAAGAGCCAGGGAATTGATCTTTCAAAGCAGCCTGTAAGTATGGGTGAACTGATGCCCAGTGCCTTAGTCCCTGTCTGACTAATTAATCTGCAGGTTGAGCTTGAAGAAATGATGCCAAATACCTCCTAAAACTGTATTGATGTAATCATAGAATCATAGAGGCTGAGGAGTCTCCTTCTCTGGAGACTTTCCAGGCCTGTCAGGATGTGTTCCTTTGTGACCTGAGCTAGATTGTGTGGTCCTGCTCTGGCAGAAGGGTTGGACTCCATCTCCTTGTGTCCCTTCCAACCCCTGACATCCTGTGAAGCACAGACTGGACTGAGTAGGAAAGGACCTTCAAATGTCATCTAGTCCAAACCCCCTGCAGTCAGTTCGTCTCTTCTCCCGGGTAACTGCAGTGGGAAATGGGTTCAAACTGTGCCAGGGAAGGTTTACATTGAACAACAGGGCAAGGGAGATTATCCTTCCCCTGGACTCAGCAATGCTCAGGCCACACCTTGAGTGCTGTGTCCAGTTCTGGGCTCCTCCATTCAAGAGAGGTGTTGAGGTGCTGGAAAGTGCCCAGAGAAGGGCAGCAAGGCTGAGGAGGGGCCTGGAGCACAGCCCTGTGAGGAGAGGTTGAGGGAGCTGGGGGTGTGCAGCCTGCAGAAGAGGAGGTTCAGGGCAGAGCTCATTGCTGTCTGCAGCTGCCTGAAGGGAGGCTGTAGCCAGGTGGGGTTGGGCTCTGCTGCCAGGCAGTCAGCAACAGAACAAGGGGACACAGCCTCAAGCTGTGCCAGGGCAGGTCTAGGCTGGATGTTAGGAGGAAGTTCTTCACAAAGACTTCAGGATGTGGTTTGTGGTCATGGTAGTTGGGTTATAGTTGGCTTTGACTTTTAAAGGTCTTTTCCAGCCTTAGTGATTCTATGATTCTGTGTCATCTGCAACTAGATCAGGTTGCTCAGAGCCTCAACCAACCTGACCTGAAATGTTTCCAGGGTTGAGACTCCTCCAACCTCTCTGGGCAACCTAAACCACTCTAGTGGGATGATGTGTGCTGGTCCTCCAACAGAATGTTGTCCAAGGGGTTATACTGTGAGAGGATGGTGATGATCTCCCCTGGATTTCCCTCAGTGGGTCAGTACATGCAGGATTGCAATACAGTTTGTAAGTGAAAGCTCAAAACTTATCCTGTGGGGATGGATTTTTGTAGTTCTAGTCATGTAAATAACTCTTTCCCTGGACTGAAGATGCTTTCCTTTCTCAGAGGGCCAAGCATGAGAGAAGCAGTTGGGTTGCTTCTGAGCTGAAAATGGTGTGAATTGAGTAGAAAGAAGTGCTTGCAGAACTCTCTTGAGTTTCTAAAGAGAGAAGGAGCCCAAATCTGTCACCTTTGTATTCAGCAGGGAAACAGAGAGAAGAAAGGTTAGTGGTGAGCAGTGCTAAATGTCATGAGGGTGTGCAAACTGCTGGGGCACATGGATTTTTTTTCTCTCAGCAATTGTTTATGTATTCAAAGCCAAGTTTGCTGAGGTTACTCTGGCTTTGATTTTGCCTTGTGGCAGCACAGGCATCCTGAGCATGACTTGGCTTTGTCTGAGCCGAGGTAGAAAGAAAAGCACCTCTGGGTTCTCTACTGGTGAGATTTAGTCTCTCTGGGACCTGTGATATTGCAGATGAAATCTTTCTTTTTCCTTGAATCTTTGTCTCACGTTTTTGGTTTGGTTTTTTCTTTCTGGTGATGGTGGAGACTGTTCAGCCACCATATAAACTGTACCAAATGGCAGAGCAGCGTTGGTGCATCGGAAGGGCAGCGTGAGAGCTGCTGGGACCTCTTAATCCTTGCCCTTAGTTTAGTGTGTTTGTGTGTAACCAGTTCACATATGAAGCTCTTAAAGGTGGGCAATGAAAAAGAAATGGTGCAGTTTGATGGAGAGTTAAGTTCCACTATCTGAAGAGTTCACTACTGCCATGATTTACCATGAGGGTAGTGGAACACTGGAACAGGTTGTGCAGGGAAGTGTCTGAAGCTCCCTTCTTGGAAATCATAGAATCAGTCAGGGTTGGAAGGGGCTACAAGGATGCTCCAGGTCCAACTGCCCTGCCATGGGCAGGGACACCTCACACTAGAGCAGGTTGTCCAGAGCCTCAGCCAGTCTGGCCTTCAACACCTTCAGGGATGAGGCTTCCACCAGCTCCCTGGGCAACCCATTCCAGGCTCTCACCACCCTCATGCAGAAGAACTTCTTCCTAACACTCGGTCTGAATCTCCCCATTTTCCAGCTTTGTTCCATTCCCCCCAATCCTGTCACTCTCTGACAGCCTAAAATGTCCTTCCCCAGCTTTCTTGTAGTCCACTTAAGATACTGAAAGCCCACGATGAGGGCCCCTTGGAGCCTTCTCTCCAGATTGAACAGCCCCAACTCCCTCAGTCTCTCCTCCTAGCAGAGGTGCTCCAGCCTTCTGCTCATCAATATTCATGGTGAGGCTCTACAGGGCTCTGAGTAACTTGATGTAGTAGAGGCTGAAGCTGATTTAGTAGAGGATGCCCCTGCTGACTGCAAAGGGGGTGCTGGACTAGGTGAACATTGAAGGTCTCTTCCAACCCAGACTGTTCTATTATTCCAAGACTATTTGGAAAGAGGAAGTGTTTGAAACATGAGAGTTGAGCTTTATCAAACCTAATCAACAGATGTGCATTCCTCCTCCTCTTATTTTCCTTCCTCCTTTTAGACTTCTGAATTAGCTTTTCCTTTCAGCAGATTGTTGGGTTGGTTTTTCTTTCCCCCCCTCTTTATTTCTCCTACTTAGATGCTGCAAAAAGTAATTAAGATAATTTTATCAAAGGAACATGAAACAGAAATTTAACTGATTAAATTTCAGACCAATTAGTCATACAAGCAGCCTTTGTGTAGACCTTCTGTGGATTCTGCACCGCTTGTACTTTCCATTTCCCATTTTGCAGCAGCGTGGAGTTAGGAAATTGCATTCCATGGAGATGGTAATTAACTTTGGTAATTAAAACACCACCTTGGTGGCAGATAACCAGTCAGCTTCAGGTCAATGACAATTTTTGATGTGACACACTTAATCTCCTAGAAGATTGAAAAGAAAGATATGGGATGTGTCTGTTTCTAGCAGGGAGGAGGGAAAGGTTGTGAAGTCTCTTTGTGGTCAAAGATCATTCAGCTTCACTAAGGTGGTGGAACAGGAACGAGGAGAGATTGGATTTCATTCCAGAGTTAATATTAAATGGATGCAGAAGATTGTAGTTTAGTTTTATCAAGTTGGCTTGCTCTGCATATAGAATCATAGAGTGGTTTAGGTTGGAAGGGACCTCAAGGATCATCCAGCTCCAACCCCCTGCCACAGGCAGGGACACCTCCCACTAGAGCAGGCTGCTCAAGGCCTCATCCAACCTGGCCTTAAACGCCTCCAGGGAGGAAGCATCCACAACCTCCCTGGGCAACCTGTGCCAGTGTCTTACCACCCTCACTGTAAAGAACTTCCTCCTAACATCCAGTCTAAATCTCCCCTCTGCCAGTTTAAACCCATTCCCCCTCGTCCTGACATTCCCAGACCTTGTCAATAGTCCCTCCCCAGCCTTCCTGTAGGCTCCCTTCAGATACTGCAAAGCCACTCTAAGGTCTCCTCGAAGCCTTCTCTTCTCCAGGCTGCAGAGCCCCAACTCTCTCAGCCTGTCCTCATAGCAGAGCTGCTGCAGCCCTCTGAGCATCTTGGTGGCTCTCCTCTGGACTGGCTCCAGCAGTTCCATGTCCTTCTTGTGCTGGGGGCTCCAGAACTGCACACAGTACTCCAGGTGGGGTCTGAGGAGAGCAGAGCCAAGGGGCAGAATCCCCTCCCTTGCCCTGCTGCCCACACTGCTCTTGCTGCAGCCCAGCACAGGGTTGCTGTCTGGGCTGCATGTGCACACTGCAGGCTCATGTTGAGCTTTTCATCAACCCAGATATATTTTCATCAACCTGGATGCATTCCTGTGTGGCCTGCCCTAGGTGATCCTGCTTTGGCAGGGGCATTGGAATGGTTGATCTCCAGAGGTCCCTTCCAACCCCTACCATTCTATGAATTCCCACCTGATGGTGCTGTCTGCCATATGTAGACCAAACTAAAGCCAGAGCCAAAAAGTTCTTATTCCCACACCACTAATATTGCAGACTGAACGAAATAGTTGTCATTGGTCTGGAATGGTGAATAGGAAAGTGTGAGAAATAGACTGGCAAAAAAAAAAGAGGGGGGAAAAGTCTTTCCCTACTAGGATATAAAGGATTTTTTTTTGGCAGCAAGCACAGAAGGATGGAATTTAGAAGTCAACTAAAATTTATTGCCTAAAAAAAGGGCAATTAAACTTTTTCTTCTTTCACAGATGTCATTATTTTGTGCAGATGCCATTGCTTGCTCTCTAGCTTTAGAGTCTCCTTTGAAAGAAAAGGGAGATTAGTAATGAGATGAAAGTTGACTTTAACTAAAAGGAAATTAGACCTTAAAAGGAGTTTATTAATTACAGCTATCTACAAATAAGATGGAAACAAGCCTTGAGGAAGCAGGAGATTATCAGTGTTTGTAATAACTGAGCCCAAGGTATGTGCACAGTGTACTCAAAGCTCAGAAAGCTAAGGATCAGAGGAGCAGGTGGTAGGATGCAGCTAGTGAATAATCCTCTTAATAATCATCAATACTCAACCAGGGCAAAAAAAGAGGAGGGTGGGGGGTGGAAAAAACCCATATTGCTAGTGGGGATGAAACAAAAAGGAGATCAAAGCTGCTGGAGCAGCGCTGCTGAAAGTTAGCTTTGCCCAGTGCTAACAACCCTGTTACAGAAATTCACTGTCTGATTCTCTGGAATCTCTTGATCAGTACAGAATAAGAAATGAGTGGATTATTAAATATTTTAAGGAACAAAATATTTAGACTGTGGTTCAAAGAGAGGTTTGGGTTTTGGTTTTTTTTATCAGTACAAAAATCATGAGACTTGACATCAGAGGGCTGGACACCTCTGCTAGGAGGAGAGACTGAGGGAGTTGGGGCTGCTCAGTCTGGAGAGGAGAGAGCTCCAAGGTGACCTTATTGTGGTCTTGCAGTATCTTAAGGGAGCTACAAGAAAGCTGGGGAGGGACTTTTGAGGCTGTCAGGCAGTGATAGAAATGGAACAAAGCTGGAAATGGGGAGATTCAGACTGGAGGTTAGGAAGAAGTTGTTCAGCATGAAGGTGCTGAGAGCCTGGAATGGGTTGTCCAGGGAGGTGGTGGAAGCCTCATCCCTGGAGGTGTTTGAGGCCACACTGGATGAGGCTGTGGAAAGCCTGCTGTAGTGTGAGGTGTCCATACCCATGGCAGGGGGTTGGAACTGGCTGATCCTTGTGGTCCCTTCCAAGCCTGACTGAGTGAATGCTTCTGTGACATGGGGAGTGCAGGATGTCATCCGGGGAGCAGCTGAGTTCATGCTGCTGCTAATAGATGTGATAGACACCCAGAAAAAAAAACCATGTCTTGGGAAGAAACGGGACTGAGCCATCAGAACAGGCTGCTTGGGGAGGTGTTGGCATCACCACCCCTGGAGGTGTTGAAGAGGGGGCTGGATGAGGCACTTGGTGGCATGGGTTAGTTAATTAGAAGGTGTTTGGCGATAGGTTGGCCTCAGTGATCTCAGAGGTCTTTTTTTGAGGTGGTTGATTCTGTGATTCTTGTGGAGCAATGTGTCATCATCACCAGAATGACACACTGGGGAAGAGCAACTGGATGATGTACAGCATCCTGTTGATCCATGCTCTCATCCCAGGGCAGCTCCTGCTGTTGATCCTGGCTGGATGCACCACTGGCTTTCTCTGAAGGCAAGAGATGCTGATCCCAGCTCTGCATCAATGCTCCATAGCTTGGGTCAGCCAAGTACATGCATACTTTAAGCTAAAATTAAGTCTAGGACACTGATGATATGTGCCAGTTTTTCCTCCCAGCTCTAATGATTTTTTTTTTTCCCCAGTCTTTTGCTACCAAAATATTTTAGCTCAAGCAAAAAAAAAAAGGGATCTTTCTGACTTGACTAGAGAAGGCATCTCAATGATATGCATCCCCATCTGCTTTTCATCTCCCTTCAAAAGCTTATGCTCTGCTAAATGGGACATTTTAGTCCAAGAAATTCTTTTTACTGCTTTATTTTCTTTTCACTTTGGGTTCTTGCTGTGAGGATCTCTCTAAGAGTTGGGGTTACCTGCCCCCAGGTTTCTAGGGGTAGAAACTTCTGTTTGAAATACTGCTTGCTCTAGCAAAAGAGACATGCTTCAAAGACAGCTTCTTGATTTATGTTCAGAGCTGAGTTTTCTTCCCCCTTGCTGATGTGCCAGAGGAGTGTCTGACCACAGAATCATAGAATCAATCAGGTTGGAAGAGACCTCCAAGCTCATCCAGCCCAACCTAGCACCCAGCCCTATCCAGTCAACCAGACCATGGCACTGAGTGCCCCAGCCAGGCTTGGCTTCAACACCTCCAGGGACGGCAAATCCACCACCTCCCTGGGCAGCCCATTCCAATGCCAATCACTCTCTCTGCCAACAACTTAGAGTCTCACAGTCTCACAGTATCACCAAGGTTGGAAGGGACCTCACGGATCATCAAGTCCAACCTGTTACCACAGAGCTCAAGGCTTCCTCCTAACATCCAGCCTAGACCTCCCCTAGCACAGCTTGAGGCTGTGTCCCCTTGTTCTGTTGCTGGTTGCCTGGCAGAAGAGCCCAACCCCACCTGGCTACAGCCTCCCTTCAGGTAGCTATAGACAGTAATGAAGTCACCCCTGACCATCTGTGGAGCAGGTGCAATCCCAAGCTGGGAAGAGCCTGGAATGGCAGACTCCTAATTCACCTCTTTGTGCTTGGAAAGTTATTTTTTTGTTGAATGAAAAACATAAGATTGCACTGACAGGGCTTGAAGAGAGAAGGGGAAAGGTACTTTGATACCACTTCTCTCCCAAGTTTCTGCTCTGCACAGAAGTTATCTGTTCTAAACAATAGGAAAAGAATTTGTAATTAGTGCCATAATGAAGAAAGGACTTGACTGGGGCTTATTACCCAGACAAGGCTGGAGGTAAGTGATACAGCCCAAGACAAGTAGAAAAGTTAGCCTGAATAAGACTCATTGTGACAAAATCAAGAGGTTTTAGAAAATGATTAAACCTTCCTGGAAGTGGAAGTTCAGGGCTGGCACTGAATATTAATGTGCCCTGTGAAAAAAAAAGGAAGTCCAAGATGATACAATCAGTGGAAACTCAAAGTTAATCTTTATTGTATGATAAAGGACCAGGAGGAGATAAAAGATCCAGCTGAAGGGAGAAGTCAACCAGGGAAATAAAAAGATAGTTGAGCATCTCTGATCCCTTCTGGAGTGTGCTGTGTGGGAAGTCAGGTTTTACTTAGCAGGATTGAGGGGGTTTTAATGTGATGAATGAGAAATCCAGGGAATCCTTAACAAGGTGAGAGATTTTTTCCCCTTTGTCCTTGTACCTGGCCATGACTCAAGTGTAGAGAGTTAAGGAACATGAGGAGCTCTGTGGAGTGAGTTAGGGGGGAGATTGTGTTAAATAATGAAGATATTCTGGGATGACTTCCAGAAGTGAAACTGGGAGGCCCTGAGTCCAGGTGTAGTATTTAGTAAGATAAGGATCCTAAGGATGTTGTTACCCTGGCTTGGTGCTCTCTCGTAGCTCTTGCACATTAAGCTGCCTTGACAGTTCCACAGAATCACAGAAACATCCAGGTTGGCAGAGCCCCTCAGGATCACCCAAGTCATATAGAATCCTAGAATCAACCAGGTTGGAAGAGACCTCCAAGATCATCCAGTCCAACCTAGCACCCAGCCCTATCCACCACCTCCCTGGGCAGCCCATTCCAATGCCAGACACTCTTGCTGTGAAGAACTTCCAACCTATCANGCCAAGATGACCAGAACAATAAATGACATCAGCCATGCACTGCTTGCTCAACATGCTGCTAGGGGAAGGCAGGACCAGCTGCTGGTGACAAGATACTGATGAACAGCATCTTCTGGAGGCAGGAAACACTTCTGCTAGGGATTTCAAGCTTGGTAACACCACAACATATGAATTATTTCCAGCACTGCATGATCAGTGGATCACAGCCTGTCCTGACAAGAGGGAGAGTGAGGCTGAGCAGCTGAGGAGAGCCTGATGCTGCACACAGATGCAATCTGTTCTAAACCATTTAATTTGGTAATAGCCAGTAATTTATAGTGAGGCTTTATTGTCTTATTAGGAATACTAATGAAACCTAGTCTCTTCTGCCTGAATTTAGGAAGGTCACTGGTGATAATTCTCCTGTTTCTACTCTGCAGGCAAGCGACTACAACGTGGTGGTGCTGGTGAGGGATAAGAGGATGCTCATAAACTTAGAAGGGACTTTTTATTAGACTAGTCTGAAGTTCTAACACAGGCTTTGTATTTCATATATTGCTTGATAAGTCCTCAAGGAAGCTTCTGGATTAAAAAAAAAACAACCCTACATAGATGTGAAATTTGCTGCTTCATCTTGTCAAGCAATTGGACTTGATGATCTGTGAGGTCTCTTCCAACCTTGGTGATACTGTGATACTGTAATTCAGGCAACAAGGCTGGTGAAGGGCCTGGAACACAAACCCTATGAGGAGAGGCTGAGGGAGCTGGGGGTGTGCAGCCTGCAGAAGAGGAGGCTCAGTGCAGAGCTCATTGCTGTCTGCAGCTCCCTGAAGGGAGGCTGTAGCCAGGTGGGGTTGGGCTCTTCTCCCAGGCAAGCAGCAACAGAACAAGGGGACACAGCCTCAAGCTGTGCCAGGGCAGGTCTAGGCTGGATGTTAGGAGGAAGTTGTTGGCAGAGAGAGTGATTGGCATTGGAATGGGCTGCCCAGGGAGGTGGTGGAGTCGCTGTGCCTGGAGGTGTTGAAGCCAAGCCTGGCTGGGGCACTTAGTGCCATGGTCTGGTTGGTTGGGCAGGGCTGGGTGCTAGATTGGGCTGGCTGAGCTTGGAGCTCTCTTCCAACCTGGTTGATTCTATGATTCTGTGATTCTCTGATGAGAAATGCAGAGAAGCTCTGGCTCCACGGTGCTGTAGCCATGTTCCTCAGCCCAAAGCATTTTCCTTATTGCAAGTAACTCAGAAAATTAAAAGAAAACCCACCAGCTTTTCCCTCCTACATCTTACTGTAAAACACAGCTAAGTGTATGAGTAGTCCCCTGTGACTCAAGGGCACTCTCTACGTGGTTTAGAAAGGCACAGGTGCAGGTGCTTGCTGGACTGGAACTGTGGAGAGGCCAGGAGAAAGATGTGAATCAAGTAGCTGGATGCTTTCCAGCTGAATTCGTTCAGCAGCAGGTCCCTGTGGTTGTGCTGATGGAAACCTCAGGGAGAACCTGTTTGAGGAAAAAGAGCAATGTAATTATTCCTGACAGCAGGAGGGTGGAGAAGCAAAGAGTTAAGGAGCTGGAGTATGAGGAGCTGATGACTGGAGCGTCCTCGGGGCTGGTGAGGTGCCGCACTGCAGAGGAGAACAAAGGTCACCCTTTGTTCTTCTTGGACACTTCTCTCTCTCTCTCTGGGATTATTAATGTGAATAATAGGTGCAGGAATGATTATTTATTGGAGCAGTAATAATCCAGCAGGATATGTGCTTAATGAAGTACATCACTCCATGCTTCTCACGTCGCTGATGGCTTGCGGATTCCTCTCCTGCCGCAAAGCCCACACGTGTTACTCCAACAAGTTAGCCCTTGGAGAGGCAATGTTCAGCCAGCCTTGACTCTCTGTTGGGAAAAGTCTCCTAGGCAAGCAAATAGAGATGTCCACATCTCTGCTGCACACGACAGAGCAGAGACACACAGAATCATGTGTGAGGTGCCCAAGAAGAGAAAAGACCTCTAGCGCGATTCTGATCGCCAATAAATAATAATCAGAGCTCCTCCAGCCAAATTTCCGTGGGCTAGAGGAGGATCAAGCCTGCTGGGGAGCTGAGGGCATCTCTGTGTCTGCTGTGTAGTTCTGCTCAGAGCTCTGAAATCTAACATTACAGAATTCAGCTTTTCCATTTGTTAGAGGAGGATTTAAGGAGCGACTTGGAGGAAGTTGCACCAAGGTTGTAGTTTGGTTTTTCCTCTAGCACTTAAACCTCTCTCTTCCTACCAGGTCTGTTGCAGAAGTGTGCCCAGATCTGTGCTAAGTTGACGTATGTGACTTAGAATCATAGAATCAGTCAGGGTTGGAAGAGACCACAAGGATCAGCCAGTTCCAACCCCCCCTGCCATGCCCAGGGACACCCTACCCTAGAGCAGGCTGCCCACAGCCTCAGCCAGCCTGGCCTTAAACCCCTCTAGGGATGGGGCCTAAACCACCTCCCTGGGCAACCCCTGCCAGGCTCTCACCACTCTCATGCTGAACAACTTCCTCCACGCATTCAGTCTGACTCTCTCCACCTCCAGCTTTTCTCCATTTCCCCCAGTCCTGTCACTCCCTCTCAGCCTAAAAAGTCTCTCCCCATCTTTTTTGTAGCCCCCTTCAGATCCTAGAAGGCCACAAGAAGGTCACCTGGGAGCCTCCTCTTCTTCATCTTCTCCAGACTGAACAGCCCCAACTCTTTCGGTCTGTGCTTACAGCAGAGCTGCTGCAGCCCTCTGAGCATCCTCCTGGCCTTTCTCTGGACACACTCCAGCATCTCCACATCCCTCTTGTCATAGTGCCTCCAGAACTGGATGCAGTACTCCAGGTGGGGTCTCACCAAAGTGGAGTAGAGGAGGAGAATCACCTCCCTGGCCCTACTGGCCACACTTCTCCTGATGCAGGCATAGGAGCAATTTTTGGTTTAATCCAAGGAGATTTTTTTGCTCAGCAGTGGACTTTTTGCAGGTCACTAAACAGTAGTAAGATCTTAGAGGTCTTTTCCAACCTAAATGATTTTACTGTTCTATGAAAGTCTGATCTGACTTGGTACAAGCATACCCAGCAGTCTAGAACGTCATGAAAACCTACTCCTTGGTAGGAAAGGGCTTATAAAGTGCTTTATAAAGGGAAGATTGACAGGGGGAACCTTCTCAGTGATGATCAATAGCTGGAGGAGGAAGGGTCAAGGTGATGGGGCCAGATTCTTTTCAGCGATGCTCAGCAACAGGAAAATGAGCACTGAGGAATCCACGAATCAAGAATGCTCACAGGGATTCCCTCACATTTTCTAAGGCCCATGAGACCTCATTGCCCTTAAACCTCACCCAAATTTCTCCTGTGGGTGGAAAGAAGGAGATAAAAAATAAAAGAAGGAAGGCAGAATCAGGTTTGATGACCTTGTGGTGAAAACACCAAGCTCCTGACCTGGTAAAATATGTAACCTGTGAGCTTAAGTGCCCACTGTGGCAGATATGTCCCACAGAGCAGGGACAGGTGAATTTCAAGTGGTTTAGGACACTAAATTACACATTAATTACATGCAACTTTCCATAGGTTGTTTTCTTTCTCCATTTTGCAGAGATTCCAGCCTGTAGGTTTGTTTAAAAGCCTCGTGGAAACAATAAATGGAAGAGTGTGCTGTGTAGGGAATGCTTCACTTAATTGTTGTTTATTAGCATGCAATATTAATAAGTGGTGATGTTAATAAGTGAGTGGTAACAACAGAAGGCTTACATTTGTGTTAGCTGCAGTGAGGAGTTGGATGAGTTGCGTGGGAGCGACTTGTGCAGCATCTGCAGCTGAATGTGTAACTCTTTAGTGCAAAGCAGGACTTGTGAGCTGCTCAGGGTCTTATCACTTGAAGGCTGCTAAGGGCTCCTCACAGGACCATCTCTTCTCCATCTACAAACAGTGTATGCCTGCTCTTGTAGGGCATGTTGGTGACAATCTTGGCTAGACCCAAATAGCACGGGGTCAGGAGCACCAGAGGTGCTGTGACCTTCAGGTATTTTTTGGTGTGGTCAGCTTTCAGTGACATCTGAAAGAGTTAACTGATCTGAGGATAAGGATGGTAAGGTGACATATGGCAAAGCAGACATGAGTTTGCCTCCTACAGCTTGTCTTTCTGTTTGACCTGAGCAGAGTAGAACCTGCTTGACGAGAACACTTGATTCTGGCTTTCTGTTTGTTTCATCTGAGGATGGCATTTTCTTAAGAGTGACACAAACTCATGCTAATGAAACTACAGTGTGCAGAACAAACCTTAATGTATGAATAATGAACTCAGTCTGCCCAGGTGGCCAAGAAGGCCAGTGGCTTCCTGGCCTGTACCATGCATAAAGTGACCAGCAGGACCAGGGAGGTTCTTCTGCCCCTGTGCTCAGCACTGCTCAGGCCACACCTTGAGTGTTGTGTCCAGTTCTGGGCTCCTCAATTGAAGAGAGATGCTGAGGTGCTGGAAGGTGCGCTGGGGGAAGTTTAGGCTTGAGGTGAGGAGAAAGTTCTTCACTGAGAGAGTCATTGGACACTGGAATGGGCTGCCCAGGGAGGTGGTGGAGTCGCTGTCCCTGGGGCTGTTCAAGGCAAGGTTGGACGTGGCACTTGGTGCCATGGTCTAGCCTTGAGCTCTGTGGTAAAGGGTTGGACTTGATGATCTGTGAGGTCTCTTCCAACCTTGGTGATACTGTGAGACTGTGATACTGTGAAGAAGGGCAGCAAAGCTGCCCAGGGAGGTGGTGGAGTCCCCATCCTTGGAGGTGTGTAAAAGGAGGCTGGATGAGGTACTTAGTGCCATGGGTTAGTTCATTAGAAGTTGTTAGGTGATAGGTTGGACTCGATGACCTTACAGAATATTTCCACTCTGGTTGATTCTGTAAAGAACAGCTCTACATGAAAGGAGGTTGTGCCAAGGTGAGCATCAGCCTCTGCTCCCTAGTAACCAGTGACAGAAAATGAGGAAAAGGCTCAAGCTGTTCCAGGAGAGGTTTAGGTTGGGTGTTAGAAGAACTGCCTGCAATGAAAGGGTTCTCAAATTCTAGAACAGGCTGCCCAGGGAGGTGGTTGAAACATCTCCAGGGATGGGCTTTCAAAGATGCAGAGCTGTAGTTGCTGCCTGCAACAACCTGAAGGGACGTTGTGGAGAGGCTGCTGCTGGGCTCTGCTCACAGGTGATTGGAGATAGAAGAAGGGGGAATGGCCTCAAGCTGAGGCTGGAGCAGTTTAGATTGGACATTAGGAAGAAGTTTTTCCTGGAGAGAGTGGTCAGGGACTGGAATGAGCTGCCCAGGGAGGTGGTGGAGTCCCCCACCCTGGCTGTGTTTAAGGGTCGTTTGGATGTGGTGCTTGGGGCTATGGTTTAAGGTAACTGGTCTGGTTGATTTGGCTGGGCTGGGCTCTAGGGTGGCCTGGATGATCTTGAAGATCTCTTCCAACCAGGTTGATTCTCTGATTCTTTAAGGTGAATCTCATAGAGTAGGGTTCAAGAATGGACTTGGTGATGCTGAGGGTCTTTGCCAGTCAGGATGTTTCTGTGGTTCTGTGGAGCTGGAGGGCCTGGTTTAGCACCAGGCTTGTTAAAGGCTGGACTCCATTCGAAAGGTCTTTCCCAACCCAAGTAATTCTATGTGTGCAGGGACTCTGCAGCATTTTTCATCTGAAGGTTTGAATCCAAACTCATGTCAGAGGATGCAGAGCCAGAATGGATTTGAAAGCAAGTGGCACTGTCAGCATTTCCATTGCTATTCACCCCTCATACAAGAAGAGATTGAAGTTAGGAGGAAGTTCTTATCTTGTCTCTTTAGTCATCGTTATTGGTGCCTGATTATGAACCCACTGCAATGAAGCAATGGAAATTAGGAACTGAGTCTCAGTGGCTGTTGTGCAGATGCTACCTTAGAAGGTGTCATTACACCTCCAGCTCTGCTGGGTACTGTGTGCTGCTGTGCATGTGGAATGGGGAGCACAAGGACTTTGTCTCAAGGCCAAAAGGCTGCTCCCCTGTACTCCACAAATGCAGACCTGTCCTCCTCGTGTGCAGGGGCTGAGCAGAGTTCCTTGCTTAAACTCTCACTTTATTTTCTCTTCTGATGGCAAAGCTTAGAAATGAACTCGTTGGGGGTGGAAAACAAAACTCCAACACTTTCAGCTGCAAATAATCAGACCAAAGTATTGTGGTTGAAAAATGGAATCCTGAAAAGAACAGCACAAAAAAAAATCCCTTTGGAGAGTCTCAGTTTCTCACTGATAACCTCTAAAGATGGATGAAAATTGTTTATGCATTTAGATTTATGTTTTTCTTCACCCACTTCCCCTCCTCCAAAAAAAAAAAAAGCCCCAAACATCTTTCTTTGTGATTAAAAAGCTGTAAAAACCTGATGGGAAAGCCAGGTGACAGAAAATAACCAACTCTCCATGTCACTTTATGTTGCTGTTAACAACCAAACGCTGAAGAAGCTGTACAAACACCTAGGAAACCACAGTCTGTCTTCAAAAGCTTACAAGTGGAAGGAGATTTTTCAGAGCCATAAAAGACAGATTGGGTGCCTGGCTCTTGCTGAAAAACCCCCAGCACCTCAACCTGCTGAGCACTGGTGAAAATCCCACCCCCAAATCCCTCAGCACCTCAACCTGCTGAGCACTGGTGAAAATCCCACCCCCAAATCCCTCAGCACCTCAACCTGCTGAGCACTGGTGAAAATCCCACCCCCAAATCCCTCAGCACCTCAACCTGCTGAGCACTGGTGAAAATCCCACCCCCAAATCCCTCAGCACCTCAACCTGCTGAGCACTGGTGAAAATCCCACCCCCAAATCCCTCAGCACCTCAACCTGCTGAGCACTGGTGAAAATCCCACCCCCAAATCCCTCAGCACCTCAACCTGCTGAGCACTGGTGAAAATCCCACCCCCAAATCCCTCAGCACCTCAACCTGCTGAGCACTGGTGAAAATCCCACCCCCAAATCCCTCAGCACCTCAACCTGCTGAGCACTGGTGAAAATCCCACCCCCAAATCCCTCAGCACCTCAACCTGCTGAGCACTGGTGAAAATCCCACCCCCAAATCCCTCAGCACCTCAACCTGCTGAGCACTGGTGAAAATCCCACCCCCAAATCCCTCAGCACCTCAACCTGCTGAGCACTGGTGAAAATCCCACCCCCAAATCCCTCAGCACCTCAACCTGCTGAGCACTGGTGAAAATCCCACCCCCAAATCCCTCAGCACCTCAACCTGCTGAGCACTGGTGAAAATCCCACCCCCAAATCCCTCAGCACCTCAACCTGCTGAGCACTGGTGAAAATCCCACCCCCAAATCCCTCAGCACCTCAACCTGCTGAGCACTGGTGAAAATCCCACCCCCAAATCCCTCAGCACCTCAACCTGCTGAGCACTGGTGAAAATCCCACCCCCAAATCCCTCAGCACCTCAACCTGCTGAGCACTGGTGAAAATCCCACCCCCAAATCCCTCAGCACCTCAACCTGCTGAGCACTGGTGAAAATCCCACCCCCAAATCCCTCAGCACCTCAACCTGCTGAGCACTGGTGAAAATCCCACCCCCAAATCCCTCAGCACCTCAACCTGCTGAGCACTGGTGAAAATCCCACCCCCAAATCCCTCAGCACCTCAACCTGCTGAGCACTGGTGAAAATCCCACCCCCAAATCCCTCAGCACCTCAACCTGCTGAGCACTGGTGAAAATCCCACCCCAAAATCTCCCAGCACCTCAACCTGCTGAGCACTGTTAAAAATCCCACCCCAAGTCTCTCCTGGTTGGTGCAGAACAATGGGAACAGGCAGTGCAAGATCTGCCAGCACCTTTCTACCAGCTGCTTTCTTTCTAAGTCACTAATCTTCCTTCTTAAAGAGTATATCAGGTACTGAAAATATGGTAGTGGGTGGGACACAGAGCAGAGGCTGCAGCCGGCTGGTTTCCATCTCCTCCCTGGCTGAGTTAAGAAAGATGTTTTTCTCCCCACTGCTCTTCTATCTCCCTCCTTTCCATTCTCTGCATTATGTTTGCTCCTCCAGACTGTGGCAGTGGAGCTGAATGCTGATGAGACTGTTGGCAGCCTGTCCCCAGACAGAACTTTTTAAGGTCATTTCTCCTGGTTCTCCACTGCCTGACCTGCTCATTTCTCTCCACCAGCTATGGTAGGCTGCCCAATTAGATGCTGTTATTTCTATGAGACTTGCTTGTCCTCCCCAGCCTTCATCTTCCTTTATTGCTAGCAACACTCACGGTCTCTGTAGTCTAGTTAGAGCTAAAGTTCATAAGAGATGTGGTTTAAATTGACAGTTTCAAATGAGCAATCAGGAGCACAGGCAGTGATGAGGTGGAAGAAGCTTTCCATGGATGTAGGTGAAGGTGAATTGCTGCTGTGGTGGTGGTGTCTCTGCTGGTGAGCTTGGCTGGTGTGGATCAATCCTGAGGATGTAAAGTTCCCTTGATAGGAATGCTGCCCACTTCTGCAGATAAGCAGGCAGCCTTGGAAGCATTGTGTTGCTTTTTTGATGGTGTATAATGTATACAAGTAATACATTAAAGGATTAGATGAGTTTTCCTAGACCTTGACCAGACATACATCCATTTCTGCTCTCCCTTTCAGGGAAATTTTGGAGGTCCCTCAGTTTAAGAAGGACATTGAGATG
>WAAF01005127.1:13672-30405 GCA_013400475.1 Tricholaema leucomelas | reverse complement strand
AACTTGTTTGCTACACAGGCCTTAGCAGGGCAGACACCATGGCACCTCGGCCTACTGTATCTTCTCATGCCTTTGAATGTGTCTACCCCTGTTTTGGGCCTCTTTACCCCTGGTTTGGGGAGGAACATGTTTGGGCAGGCAAGGCAAAGTGAGGCATAGAACGAGCCTATTTTTCGGGCCTACAGGCCCTCCACGACACCCTGACAGCCTCAAAAGTCCCTCCCCAGCTTTTTTGTAGCTCCCTTCAGATGCTGGAAGGCCACAAGAAGGTCACCTGGGAGCCTCCTCTTCTCCAGACTCAACAGCCCCAACTCTTTCAGTCTGTGCTCACAGCAGAGCTGCTGCAGCCCTCTCAGCATCCTCCTGGCCCTGCTCTGGACACACTCCAGCATCTCCACAGCCCTCTTGTCCCAGGGGCTCCAGAACTGGCTGCAGCACTGCAAGTGGGGTCTCACCAGAGCAGAAGGTCATTTTGTTGTGGTGCTTGGGAATATGGTTTAGGGTGCACCTTGTAGAGTTCTCAGTTGGACTTGGGTCCATACCTGGGACATACCTGAGGGTCTTTTCTAAGCGGAATGCTTCTGTGATTCTATGAACACATGTCACCAAAGGAAGGAGCCTTGGCATCCTTCTCTATGCACCTTCCCACCCCAAATCACTGCTGGGCAGTTTAGCACACTCCATGCCCCATCAGATGTCCATGGGTTACCTGGGCTTTAGCACCATCCATATTCAGTCCATCAATGTGCAAAATGCTACTCTGGGAAATAAATATCCATAAATCATTTTGCTAAAGCTCCCAACCAGAATAAGGGCAGATGATGCTGCTAACTGAACTGTACAACTGATTGGAAGTAAGAGCTTCTGAAATAGCTTCTTGATTGAGAATGTGTGTCTCATTAATCTTTTAAACAGAACAGCGTGAGCTGAGCACAGAAGGATAATGGAGCCCCAGCAGCATCCTTGGCCCTGCCTTTAGGACAAGAGCTGCAGTGCTTAGGCCTGATTAAAGAAGTCACTTAGGTGGAGGTGGCACTTGCTGGAGGTGCTTAAAATACCACAGGCTATGTTCCCTGAAGTGCATTTCTGCCCCACAGGCAATTGGATGCAAAATAGGAGATCCTCCTCCTGTACTGCTTGGCTGCTTCTCTGTCTGCAGGTGCCAGTGGTCTTCACAAACTTATTCTTTTGCCTGCTCCATTCTTCCTCTCCCACCCCAGTTCTGCCTATTCTTTACCTCCACCCCAGTTCTGCCTATTCTTTACCTCCACCCCAGTTCTGCCCATTCTTCCTCTCCTACCCCAGTTCTGCCCTTTCTTTACCCCCACCCCAGTTCTGCCCATTCTTCCTCTCCTACCCCAGTTCTGCCCTTTCTTTACCCCCACCCCAGTTCTGCCCATTCTTCCTCTCCTACCCCAGTTCTGCCCTTTCTTTACCCCCACCCCAGTTCTGCCCATTCTTCCTCTCCTACCCCAGTTCTGCCCTTTCTTTACCCCCACCCCAGTTCTGCCCATTCTTCCTCTCCTACCCCAGTTCTGCCCTTTCTTTACCCCCACCCCAGTTCTGCCCATTCTTCCTCTCCTACCCCAGTTCTGCCCTTTCTTTACCCCCACCCCAGTTCTGCCCATTCTTCCTCTCCTACCCCAGTTCTGCCCATTCTTTACCTCCACCCCAGTTCTGCCCATTCTTCCTCTCCTACCCCAGTTCTGCCCATTCTTTATCCCCACCCCAGTTCTGCCCCTTCTTTCTTCCCTGTAGCACACTTACAAGTCTAACAGATATCCACATTAGTGTATGTGTTGCCATTGAAAGATTTGATTGCAGCTGCAAGCCAATGGCCTAAAGCTCCCCAGTAATAGAAATGGAGAGCATGAGCTGAGGATGAGTGATGATGTGAACCTTACAAATCTGGCTTGTGCTGTTTTGCTCCACACTAAGCAGGGCTGGAAGAATAGAAGATTCCTACCTCTACTGTGTTGTGTTTGGGATGCCTCTCCAGAACGAGAGAAGCTCCCATTTGGTTCCTCTTCAAGCACACATTGCATCTAGATTCATGACTGTCCAGAGAGAGAAGCTCCCATTTGGTTCCTCTTCAAGCACACATTGCATCTAGATTCATGACTGTCCAGAGAGAGAAGCTCCCATTTGGTTCCTCTTCAAGCACACATTGCATCTAGATTCATGACTGTCCAGAAAGAGAGAGGCTCCCATTTGGTTTCTCTTCACACACAAATTGTATCTAGATTCATGACTGTCACAGAATCTCAGAATGGTAGGGGTTGGAAGGGACCTCTGAAAATCATCCAGTCCAAGCCTCCTGTTAAAGCAGGTTGACTTAGATGAAGATCCCTTAGTCAATACCCATTGTCCCAGGATCAGTGGTACCAGCCCCTCTCACTGAGGTGACACACAGAGGCATCTGACCTGAACAAACATCTGATTCAGTTTATAGCCCTGCACTGAGGCAGCTCCTGCTGAGAGGACAGAATCATAGAATCAGCCAGGTTGGAAGAAATCTCCAAGTTCATCAGGTCCAACCTATCACCCAGCCCTAGCCAATCAACTAGAATCATAGAATCAACCAGCTTGGAAGAGACCTCCAAGCTCATCCAGTCCAACCTAGCACCCAGCCCTGGCCAATCAACTAGAATCATAGAATTATAGAATCACAGAATCAAGCAGGTTGGAAGAGACCTCCGAGATCATCCAGCCCAACCTAGCACCCAGCCCTTTCCAATCAACCAGACCATGGCACTAAGTGCCCCAGCCAGGCTTGGCTTCAACACCTCTAGGCACAGAGACTCCACCACCTCCCTGGGCAGCCCATTCCAATGCCAATCACTCTCTCTGACAACAACTTCCTCCTAACATCCAGCCTAGACCTCCCCTGACACAACTCGAGGCTGTGTCCCCTTCTTCTGTTGCTGTTTGCCTGGCAGAAGAGCCCAACCCCACCTGGCTACAGCCTCCCTTCAGGCAGCTGCAGACAGCAATGAGCTCTGCCCTGAGCCTCCTCTTCTGCAGGCTGCAGAAGAGAAGATTTCTTAAATCATAGTGGTTTGCTCAGTTTCCTTTTGAGGGAAGAGAAGGGATTGGGTAAAATTAACATCAGCAGACGCCTAGTCTCTACCAGCACAATGGGTTGTAAAGTGCATCTTTGCTGCTCTCCATCTTCCCTCTGGCAATGGAGGGTGTTCTTTTCCCTCTACTGGGTTGCTGGAAAGCCAACTTATTTTGCAGTTCATCACCAGGTTTCACCCCCACCCTACCCCTTTCCTTTTATTCTTATCTCCCTGGGATGTCACCTTGCTGTCCTGGTAGGTACCTGCTGTCCTGCTGTCCTGTACTTGCTGTCCTGGTAGATACCTTGCTGTCCTGGTAGGGCATAAATCCTGCCAAGCAGGTTGAACTCTTGCTCTCCTCCTCCTGTTGTGGGGTACAGGAGTTGAGTTAGATGGGCAAATAGTAAGGGGTTTGTTGCTGTTGCAGGAGGTCAAAGGGACAACACATCAGAGCGGTGCCACGCGGACTCCACACAGCTCAGTGTGACTCGCACCAGACACCTTTGTTGTTTCTTCTGACTCCATTGATATAGTCTTGAGCATAGAGCACACACCTGTACATTAGCATAATGGAACAAGGGGACACAGCCTCAAGTTGTGCCAGGGGAGGTCTGGGCTGGATGTTAGGAGGAAGTTGTTGGCAGAGAGAGTGATTGGCATTGGAATGGGCTGCCCAGGGAGGTGGTGGAGTCGCCGTCCCTGGAGATGTTCAAGCAAAGCCTAGATGAGGCACTTAGTGCCATGGTCTGGTTGACTGGCTAGGGCTGGGTGCTAGGTTGGACTGCATGAGCTTGGAGGTCTCTTCTAACCTCGTTGATTCTATGACTCTATGAAAGCAGAGATCAGACAGAAACACTGAATCAAACTGTGCAGGTGGTGAGAATTTAGATCCATGGAGGAATTCTCTCTGTTGTGTGTCCAGCTCAATCCAGCCGGAGGAGTGCATGAATTGTCTTCTTATTAATGGCTTCCACTCTAATCTTCCCTGTAATGTCACCAAGTGCAAAGTCCTGCTTCTGGGTCGAGACAATGCCAAGCACAAAACCAGGCTGGACAGTGAGTGGCTGGAGAGCAGCCCTGAGGAGAGGGATTTGGTGGACAAGAAACCCCACAGGAGCCAGCAGTGTGCACTTGCAGCCCAGAAAGCCAAGCAGAGCCTGGGCTGCAGCAGCAGAAGTGTGGCCAGCAGGGCCAGGGAGGGGATTCTCCCCCTCTGCTCTGCTCTGCTGAGACCCCACCTGGAGTACTGCATCCAGTTCTGGAGCCCCTGGGACAAGAGGGCTGTGGAGATGCTGGAGAGTGTCCAGAGCAGGGCCAGGAGGATGCTGAGAGGGCTGCAGCAGCTCTGCTGTGAGCACAGACTGAAAGAGTTGGGGCTGTTGAGTGTGGAGAAGAGGAGGCTCCCAGGTGACCTTCTTGTGGCCTTCCAGCATCTGAAGGGGGCTACAAAAAAGCTGGGGAGGGACTTTTGAGGCTGTGAGGGAGTGGCAGGAGGGAGGGGAATGGAGCAAAACTGGAGGTGGGGAGTTTCAGGCTGGAGGTGAGGAGGAAGTTGTTGAGCATGAGAGTGGTGAGAGGCTGGACTGGGTTGCCCAGGGAGGTGGTTGAGGCTCCATGGCTGGAGGTGTTTCAGGCCAGGCTGGCTGAGGCTGTGGGCAGCCTGCTCTAGGGTAGGGTGTCCCTGGGCATGGCAGGGGGATTGGAACTGGCTGATCCTTGTGGTCCCTTCCAACCCTGCCTGGTTCTATGATTCTGTGACTCTATTCTATGATTAGAGGGACAAAGGTGAAAATTCTCACCCAAAGTTGCATTTTCTGGCAGGTTCTTTTGTAGCCATTGTTATGGTGTGGTTAGCTTGGGGTTATTTTATATTGTTGATATTTTTTTCCCCTGCTGTCTAATTGTAATTAACAGTTGAGAAAAATCTGCCTGCCTGTGTCACCTGCAATTGCTGGAGTCCAAGCTGCAGCTGTAATTTGGAGGGCTGGGATAATCACATAATTACTCTGCAGTGATTATGGTGGACTTGCATGGTCAGTGGATAACAGAGAGATTAAATGGCAGTGGGAACAAAAGGTGCAGACATATGTTGCTAGTTAACTGCTTTGCATTATTCCTGGCCCAAGCAGGGAGGGAGTCATCCCTCTGCCAGAGGGCTGGATGCACAGAATCCTTGCCTGGACTGTGGGGAGCGTAAAGGTCTGATGTCCTGGCTGCAGTTGCTGGAAAGCTTAGTTAGAAAAGAAGAAAGTAAGAAGATGAAGTCCTGGAGGGAAGCTGCATGTTTAGTTTTGTTCCAGCATTGCTAAGGTAGCCTTACACAAAGTTCTCTTTGGGATGGCAACACAAACCTTAGAATCACAGAAGCATACAACTGTTATGCTTGGATGAGACCTTTCAGATCACTAAGTGCAATCATTAGAATCACNGCCCTGCTCTGGACACACTCCAGCATCTCCACAGCCCTCTTGTAATGGGGGCTCCAGAACTGGCTGCAGTACTCCTTACACAAAGTTCTCTTTGGGATGGCAACACAAACCTTAGAATCATAGAAGCATAGAACTGTTACGCTTGGAAGAGTCATTTCAGAGCATTAAGTGCGATCATTAAAGCAACACTGGTAGGTCACCACTAACTATCATACAAAGAATTGTCAGGGCTGAAAGGGAGCTCAAGGATCATTTAGTTCCAACCCCACTGCCATGGTGTTGTGGAGGGCCCATAGGCCCGAAAAATAGGCTCATTCTGTGCCTCACTTTGCTTTGCCTGCCCAGGCATGTTCCCCCCCAAATCAGGGGTAAACAAGCCCAAAACAGGTAAATGCATTAAAAGGCATAAAAGGTACAAAAGGCCAAGGTGCCATGTTGTCTGCCTGGCCCAGGCCCTGCTAAGGCCTGTGTAGTAAACAAGTTACATAAGCAGCTTGTAAACAGGTTGTACAAGCCCACATTGAGCCTATTAAATAACCCCAGGGATGCTATTTCCCTGGGCAGCCTGTGCCAGGGCTTGACCATCCTCTTGGGGTTTATTTTTTTCCCCTAATGTTCTACTAAACCTCCCCTGTCACAACTTGAGTTTGTTTCTTCTTGTTGTAGGAAGCCTGAAGGAATGAACCATGCCCTCCCTCTTCCCAGGCTGTCCTGGCTCCTCTGCTCATGAACTGCACTTTAGGAGGCTAAATTCACTCAAGCAAGTGTTTGGTTAGAGCCACCAGCAGGGATGGATGACCTGGGAAAGTTGATGAGGGTGACTGGCCAGGCAAGCAGCAACAGAAGAAGGGGACACAGTCTCAAATTGTGCCAGGGGAGGTCTAGGCTGGATCTTAGGAGGAAGTTGTTGGCAGAGAAGTGCACTTCAGGAGGGTAAATTCACTCAAGCAAGTGTTTGGTTAGAGCCACCAGCAGGGATGGATGACCTGGGAAGGTTGATGAGGGTGACTGGCCAGGCAAGCAGCAACAGAACAAGGGGGCACAGTCTCAAGTTGTGGTAGGGGAGATCTAGGCTGGATGTTGGGAGGAAGTTCTTCCCAGAGAGAGTGATTACAGAGAGGTAATGGAGTTGCCATCCCTGGGGATGTTGAAGAATGGACTGGATGAGGCAATTAGTGCCATAGTCTGGTTGACTGGACAGGGCTGGGTGCTAGGTTGGACTGGATGAGCTTGGAGGTCTCTTCCAACCTGGTTGATTCTATGACTGGATAGGGCTGGTTACTAGGTTGGACTGGATGAGCTTGAAGGTCTCTTCCAACCTAGTTGATTCTATGACTGGATAGGGCTGGGTGCTAGGTTGGACTGGATGACAACCTGGTTGATTCTATGATTCTGTGACTGCTGTGCATGAAGACAGAGCATGGCTGAGAGCAGGACGTTGATAGCCACCACAGGGAGGTGCCTGCTGCAGGCATTGTCAAAGACCACATTTCCCAGTGAGGTGGCTCACTTTATATCCCAAAAAGTTTAGGAGGCAAAAACTTTCAATGAGATAGAAATCCTGCTTTAAATCATTGTTGGATGGGCTCCCACTGTGGGGGAGGACAGGAGTGTCTGAAATCTGCTTCCCAAACACTGCTGTGTTATCAGGTGCACAGGTACAGTGTTGATGAGGTTAATGAAGGCAGGATAGGAGGGGATTAGTAGCACATTGCAAACAAGTTTGTGTTAAGTGGCTTAGGGTTCATCCTGCCCTGCTTCTAAATACTGAATTCTGCTGTTTTCACCTTCCAAAACACATAAACTGTTGATTTTGATTAGTAAATGAATTTATAGAGATAAGCTTTAGCCATCTGCTAACAGCAAGATGTGCCCCACCACCTTGTCCTTTGACATTCACAGCTGAACTGGTGGAGCTTTGGTGCAGAGGCTCCACAGTGATGTGCATCTGCACAGCCCAAAGCAGCTCCATTCATGGGGATACCATTCATGGGGGTCCCCAAAAAATAAAGCCTGTCACAAGTTGAGATACTGGAAGGTGTCCAGAGAAGGACAACAAAGCTGGGGAGGGGCCTGGAGCAGAGCCCTGTGAGGAGAGGCTGAGGGAGCTGGGGGTGTGCAGCCTGCAGAAGAGGAGGCTCAGGGCAGACCTCATTGCTGTCTGCAGCTGCCTGAAGGGAGGCTGTAGCCAGCTGGGGTTGGGCTCTGCTGCCAGGCGAGCAGCAACAGAAGAAGGGGACACAGTCTCAGGCTGTGCCAGGGCAGGTCTGGGCTGGATGTTAGGAGGAAGTTGTTGTCAGAGAGAGTGATTGGCATTGGAATGGGCTGCCCAGGGAGGTGGTGGAGTCTCTGTGCGTGGAGCTGTTGAAGCCAAGCCTGGCTGGGGCACTTAGTGCCATGGTCTGGTTGATTGGCCAGGGCTGAGTGCTAGGTTGGGCTGGATGATCTTGGAGTTCTCTTCCAACCTGGTTGATTCTGTGAAGTCCTATAAGTCTTGCAAGCCTTAACAACTAACTCAGCACTACTATGCAGAAGAGGAGGGAGAGAACTGAAGGGCCCCTTAGTTCCCATCACCTCCTGTCTCTTTCTGCAGATCATCTGCAACCATTTAGGCCTGGAGTAACTAATAACAGAAGAATAACTATATATAACTATTCCAGAAGAAGGGAAGAAGTAACTAATAACAGAAGTCAATTAATGTGATGCTGGCACAGTTCATATGGGGGGAAAGAGCATTTCTTGAGGCTGAATTTGGTTCTTGGCTTCAGTTTTGGATGAGTTTCTTACTACTGTTTTCAATGGGAAAAGGGCAGTTGCATCACATTTGATATGCAGTGGGAAGCTTCCAAATATTCTTCCATTCCACATCACCCTCCTGCATGCCCTGGATCCTGCTCCATTTTATTATCCAAATCCACCAAAACTCTCATCCACACAGTGGATTCAGAAGCAATTTAAGAGCTCATTACCTCTAATTTGCTTTTAATTCTCCTCTCTGAAACCCAGAGAGCTGCTAGGAGTTTCAGTGTGATTACAGGGGTCTGCTCACCATAAGTAAAACTCCTTGGAAGGAAGAAACATATTTGGAGGATGTGGTGGCATAGAATCATAGAGTCAACCAGGTTGGAAGAGACCTCCAAGATCATCCAGCCCAACCTAGCACCCAGCCCTGTCCAATCAACCAGACCATGGCACTAAGTGCCCCAGCCAGGCTTGGCTTCAACACCTCCAGGCACGGTGACTCCACCACCTCCCTGGGCAGCCCATTCCAATGCCAATCACTCTCTCTGACAACAACTTCCTCCTAACATCCAGCCTAGACTTCCCCTGGCACAACTCGAGGCTGTGTCCCCTTGCTTTGTTGCTGCTTGCCTGGCAGAAGAGCCCAACCCCACCTGGCTACAACCTCCCTGCAGGCAGCTGCAGACAGCAATGAGCTCTGCCCTGAGCCTCCTCTTCTGCAGGCTGCACACCCGCAGCTCCCTCAGCCTCTCCTCACAGGGCTGTGCTCCAGGCCCCTCACCAGCTTCCTCACATTTCATACTAATGCTTGGAATGGGCTGCCCATGGAGGTGGTGGAGTCACTGTGCCTAGAGGTGTTCAAATAAAGCCTGGATGAGGCACTTAGTGCCATGGTCTGGTTGACTAGACAGGGCTGAGTGCTAGGTTGGACTGGATGACCTTGGAGGTCTCTTCTAACCTGGTTGATTCTATGATTCTACAACTACCTTCTTGGCTATTGTGGCTGCTGTATTTTGGGTGAGTTGAGCATAGCTTCAAATGTGTTGTGCTGTGTCAGCCCCTCCTCCCAGTTTTGTATCATCAGCAAACTTGTTAAGAGTAGACTCCATCCCTTCATCCAGGTCACTGATTAAATGTTGAATGAGACTAGGCCCAGTAGAGATCCCTGGGGAGCATCACTAGTTGCAGGCTTCAAGCTAGATCCTCTATCACTGATCACAGCCCTCTGAGCGCTCATATTTAGAGAACAGGTCTTACAGGGAGCAGCTCAGGCAACTGCAATTGTTTAGTCTGGAGAAAACGAGGCTGAAGGGAGACCTCATTGCTCTCTACAGCTTCCTGAAAGGAGGTTGGAGTTGATCTCTTCTCCCTAGTATCAGGTAACAGAACAAGTAGAACAGGGCCTGAAATTGTCCAGAGGAGATTTAGTTTAGATATTAGGAGAGAAATTTCTTCATGGAGAGAGTGGTCAGGCATTGGAATAGGTTGTCCAGGGAAGCAGTGGAGTCAGCATCGCTGGAGGTGTTTAGAAAAGCGTGTAGAAATAGCACTCTGGGACATGGTTTAATGACCATGGTGGTGTTACATGAACAGTTGGACTTAATAGTCATAGAGCTCTTTTTCAATTGGAACAGTTCTGTGATACTCTGTTTCTGTCTCATTCCACCTTACTGAGAGAGTGATTGGCATTGGAACGGGCTGCCCAGGGAGGTGGTGGAGTTGCCATCCCTGGAGATGTTCAAGACAAGCCTGGCTGGGGCACTTAGTGCCATGGTCTGATTGATTGGACAGGGCTGGGTGCTAGGTTGGACTGGATGAGCGTGGAGGTCTGTTCCAACCTGGTTGTTTCTATGATTACCTATGAGGACGTTCCTGGAAGTGTTGAAGCAAAGCCTGGATGAGGCACTTAGTGCCATGGTCTCGTCAGTTGGACAGGGCTGGGTGCTAGGTTGAACTGGGTGAGCTTGGAGGTCTCTTCCAACCTGGTTGATTCTATGACATGGGACAGAGCATCAGTCCTTTTTCTCTGTGAGGTGATTATTTCCAGGGTTAAAATATCAAATCTAACCCAGTTACCAACTGCATTTGGTGATCTGAAAGGTCTCTTCCATCCAAAATGATTCCATGACCTTTGTGGATGTCCTGGCACTGGGGCTGCCCTCCCCAGGAGATGGCAGCCTCGCACAGCGCAGGACTCTGAGTTGCTTGGCTGATCTCACCCAGCTCTTCAGAGAGAGCTTGAAATATTTATCCACAGATATATTTGGATCTGATTTTTTTTTTTCCCACCCCTTGTCTTTCTTTTTCCTCGCCCCCACCTCTGTATCTGAACAATCTCTTTCCAGCCTTGCCAGCACAGTGCTTCTCCAGGAAAAAAAATGAGACCTTGCAATCTTCTCTGCTTTCTGACACCAAGCCTGCAGGGTTGGGGTTTGGAGTTTATTTGGTTGGTTTTTTTCGGTTGTGTGTTTGGTTTTTTTCCTGTTGTTTCACAGTTAAGGAAAAAAAGAGGGGAATGAATTACTGCTAAATGCTTGAAAGTTAATCTGAGGTACATAGAAATCATTAGAGTCATAGAATCAGTCAGGGTTGGAAGGGACCACAAGGATCAGCAGTTCCAACTCCCCTGCCATGCCCAGGGACACCCTACCCTAGAGCAGGCTGCCCACAGCCTCAGCCAGTCTGGCCTTAAACACCTCCAGCCATTGGACCTCAACCACCTCTCTGGGCAACCCAGTCCAGTGTCTCAGCACCCTGGCGGTGAAGAACATCTTCCTAACATCCAGTCTGAATCTACCCATTTCCATTTCCAGCTTTTTACCATTCCCCCCACTCCTGTCACTCCCTGACAGCCTAAAAAGTCCCCCTCCAGCATTCTTGTATGTCCTCACCTTGTACTCCAGGATATTTAAGAGCAGGAGAGGTGAAGTGAATTTGCAGAGTGCGTATTTTCCTTTCCCTGTGCTCATATTAAGACTTGCTCGTAACATCAAATGAGCATTTTTGGCCTTGCCCCTGTTGATCATAGAATCAAGCAGGTTGGAAGAGACCTCCAAGCTCATCCAGTCCAACCCAGCACCCAGCCCTGTCCAATCAACCAGACCATGGCACTAAGTGCCCCAGCCAGGCTTGGCTTCAACACCTCCAGGCACAGAGACTCCACCACCTCCCTGGGCAGCCCATTCCAATGCCAATCACTCTCTCTGGCAACAACTTCCTCCTAACATCCAGCCTAGACCTCCCCTGCCACAGCTTGAGACTGTGTTCCCTTCTTCTGTTGCTGCTTGCCTGGCAGCAGAGCCCAACCCCACCTGGCTACAGCCTCCCTTCAGGCAGCTGCAGACAGCAATGAGCTCTGCCCTGAGCCTCCTCTTCTGCAGGCTGCACACCCCCAGCTCCCTCAGCCTCTCCTCACAGGGCTGTGCTCCAGGCCCCTCCCCAGCCTTGCTGCCCTTCTCTCAACACCTTCCAGCACCTCAACATCTCTCTGCAATGGAGGAGCCCAGAACTGGACACAGCACTCAAGGTGTGGCCTGAGCAGTGCTGAGCACAGGGGCAGAAGAACCTCCCTTGTCCTGCTGCCCACACTGCTCCTGAGCCAGCCCAGGATGCCATTGGCTCTGCTGCCCACCTGGGCACACTGCTGCCTCAGCTTCAGCTCCTCTCTCCCAGCACCCCCAGCTCCCTCTCTGCCTGGCTGCTCTCAGCCACTCTGTCCCCAGCCTGTAGTGCTGCTTGGGGTTGTTGTGGCCAAAGTGTAGAACCCTGCACTTAGCCTTCTTCAGTCTCATCCCATTGGCCTCTGCCCACCTCTGATCAGCAGGGATTAAAAAACAGGGAAAACCCCATAGCTGCCTGAGAATGCTGACACCGAGGTAATGAAACAGGAATCTGAGGGCTCTGGAGAGCAATTTGAGAAGCTTCCTCTCTTATTGCGAAGGTCAGGGCAGGCTTTTCCCCAAATTTAGTATTCTGTCTGGGAGAATGTAAAATAATGAGACTCCTGCTGCTTCCCTGGGGGGACTCTTGAATTGCCTTGGAGATGTCACTGTCAACCTAAGGGGGGGTGGTTTTTTTTTCCCCCAAGCCTAAAGCTGACCTGAAAAAAAGGATCAAAGAGGAAAGCAGAAGGGAACCTGTGCTTGTTTTGGTGCTTTCCACTGGGCAAGCCTGACCTTGCAAGCCTTGGGGAGCAGGGAGCTTTGTCGTGGTGCATTTTGCCTAAGGACCCACCAGGGTTGGGGATTTCACTGTGTAAAAAATTTTTTCTCTTTGGAAAAGGAAATCAGGGAAAGAGAGGATTGGTGGGGATTGGGCTCTTCTGCCAGGCAACCTAGCATAGAACAAGGGGACACAGGGCAGAGCTCATTGCTGTCTGCAACTGCCTGAAGGGAGGCTGCAGTCAGGTGGAGTTGGTCTCTTCTGCCAGGCACCCAGCAAGAGAAGAAGGGGACACAGCCTCAAGCTGTGTCAGGGCAGGTCTAGGCTGGATGTTAGGAGGAAGTTGTTGTCAGAGAGAGTGATTGGCATTGGAATGGGCTGCCCAGGGAGGTGGTGGAGTTGCTATGCCTGGAGGTGTTGAAGCCAAGCCTGGATGGGACACTTGGTGCCATGGTCTGGTTGATTGGCCAGGGCTGGGTGCTAGGTTGCCCTGGATGATCTTGGAGGTCTCTTCCAACCTGGTTGATTCTGTGATCAAACCCACATCTCCTAAGATTACCTATGAGGATGTCCCTGGAAGTGTTGAAGCAAAGCCTGTTTGAGGCACTTGGTGCCATGGTCTGGTTGATTGGCCAGGGCTAAGTTGGACTTCCAACCTGTTTGCTTCTATGATTCTCTTCTGTGATTGCTGACAGCCTGCTCTGAGAGACTCTGCAATCGATAGGGAAGGGACACAATGAGACTGGAAAAGCTCAGGGTGTTTTACAGTCCTGCATTGAAGGGAGCAAAAGCTGGCACCATGAAAAAGGAGAGAGGAAGCAGCTGCTGGAGCAGTAAGGGAAAGAGAGGCTGGCTGTGAGATGCTGGCATTTACAGCAGAGTGGCTTTAGTTCATGAGGGATGTGAGTGCCAAGGAGGTGTTAGGAAAAGTCCTATCAACATATTCCTTGCAAGGCAGGAGGAAGGAAAACCAAAGTGTCCTGTGCAGGGGTTTGGAAAAAGCTGCTAAGAGGGCAAGCAGGAGCTGGCAGTCTCTGGCTGATGGTTTTCAGGATGACTTACTGGTGCTAGCTGAGGGGAGGAGAGGAGAGAACTGAGCAGAAGGCAGCAAGCAGAGATCCAGCCCTGTTTTAGCCTCCTTTAACGCTGCTTTCATGCTGAACATGGACCTGTTGTGTTTCTGACTGGCCTCAGGCTTGCACCACTGTCTGCAATCACTGGTGGTCCCCCAGGAAAACCCATATTTCACACAGTTATGGCATAGCAAGGGCTGCTCTGCAGAGCAAAGCTCTGCTTGGCTGCAGCTGGGCTTGCAAACAAGGTGGGAAGGGCAGATGTGCCTCCATGGTGGCCTTTGAATGGGGGCCTGGGCACGAATCAACCCTGTCACACTGCCACCCACCTCCAAACATGAGGAAACATGTGAGAGGTTCAGCAACCTGCTCTGCTGACCAGTGAAGTGAAATGGGGAGCTGGGGAAATGGTAGTCCCAGAATGGTTTCTCTTGGAAGAGTGCTTTAGATGTTTTATCTAACCCTCATGCAGCAAGCAAAGACAACATAGGTTGGAAGGAACCTCTCAAGGTCATCTAGTCCAAACTGCCTGCAGTGAGAAGGGTCATCTTCAACTAAATCAGGTTGCTCAAAGCCCCATCCAGCCTGGCCTTAAATGTTTTCAGGGATGGGGCCTCCAGCACCTTTCTGGTAACCTGGATCAGTATTTGAGCAGCTTCAGTGTAAAAACATTTTTCCTTGTGTCTGGTTTATAGCTTCCTTATATTAGTTTAAACCATCAGAGAATCAGTCAGGGTTGGAAGGGACCACAAGGATCAACCAGTTCCAACCTCTCTGACATGCCCAGGGACACCCTACCCTAGATCAGGCTGGCCACAGCCTCAGCCAGCTTGGCCTTGGTTTGTCTTGCCATCCCAAAGAAAACTTTGTGTAAGGAGTACTGCATCCAGTTCTGGATCCCCCATTACAAAGGGGCTGTGGAGATGCTGGAGAGTGTCCAGAGCAGGGCCAGGAGGATGCTGAGAGGGCTGCAGCAGCNTCATGTTTATAAAGATGTGCAGGCTGAGTGCCAGGAGGCTGCAGCCAGGATCTGCTGGGTGATGCCCAATGCCATGACAAGGGGCAATGGGTGGAAGTTGAGGCATAGGTAGTTCTATGGAAACAGGAAGAAAAATCTTTCCACTGTGATGGTGACAGAGCCCTGGAACAGGCTGCCGAGGGGGGTGGTGGAGTCTCCCTCTCTGGAGATAGTCAAAACCTGCCTGGATGTGTTCCTGTGTGATGTGGTCTAGGGGTTCCTGCTCTGGCTGAGGGGTTGGGCTGAATGATCTTTTGAGGTCCATTCCAACCCCTGACATGATTCTGTGAATGCCTACAAGGATGGGGCCTCCATCATCTCCCTGGATCAGGTTGTAACTATTAGTGTTTCCAATTCCATCCCAAAACTGGGCTTCCTTTTAGCCAAAACATCAGAAAGGCCTGCTATGGCCAAGTGGGGAAAGAAGACTCAAACCAGCTGAAAAAAAGTTGCACTGTCACTTTGGCAAGACAGATCTCTGTGGTGTTCACTTGGGCAGCAAGAGCTTTATTTTCAAAGTAAGCAATGCAGGGGCTCTGATGTCTCCGTTCTGTTGTGAATGATCACAGAATCAAGCAGGTTGGAAGTGACCTCCAAGCTCATCCAGTCCAACCTAGCACCCAGCCCTGGCCAAGCAACCAAACCATGGCACTAAGTGCCTCATCCAGGCTTGGCTTCAACACCTCCAGTCACGGTGATTTCACCACCTCCCTGGGCAGCCCATTCCAATGCCAATCACTCTTTCTGACAACAACTTCCTCCTAACATCCAGCCTAGACCTCCCCTGACACAATTTGAGACTGTGTCCCCTTCTGTTGCTGATTGCCTGGCAGAAGAGCCCAACCCCACCTGGCTACAGCCTCCCTCTTGGACTGGATGAGCTTGGAGGTCTCTTCCAACCTGCTTGATTCTGTGATTCTATGATTGGCCAGGGCTGGGTGCTAGGTTGGACTGGATGAGCTTGGAGGTCACTTCCAACCTGCTTGATTCTGTGATCATTCACAACAGAACGGAGACATCAGAGCCCCTGCATTGCTTACTTTGAAAATAAAGCTCTTGCTGCCCAAGTGAACACCACAGAGATCTGTCTTGCCAAAGTGACAGTGCAACTTTTTTTCAGCTGGTTTGAGTCTTCTTTCCCCACTTGGCCATAGCAGGCCTTTCTGATGTTTTGGCTAAAAGGAAGCCCAGTTTTGGGATGGAATTGGAAACACTAATAGTTACAACCTGATCCAGGGAGATGATGGAGGCCCCATCCTTGTAGGCATTCACAGAATCATGTCAGGGGTTGGAATGGACCTCAAAAGATCATTCAGCCCAACCCCTCAGCCAGAGCAGGAACCCCTAGACCACATCACACAGGAACACATCCAGGCAGGTTTTGACTATCTCCAGAGAGGGAGACTCCACCACCCCCCTCGGCAGCCTGTTCCAGGGCTCTGTCACCATCACAGTGGAAAGATTTTTCTTCCTGTTTCCATAGAACTACCTATGCCTCAACTTCCACCCATTGCCCCTTGTCATGGCATTGGGCATCACCCAGCAGATCCTGGCTCCAGCCTCCTGGCACTCAGCCTGCACATCTTTATAAACATGAATGAGGACACTTCTCAGTCTCCTCCTCTCCAAGGTAAAGAGCCCCAGCTCCTTCAGGCGCTCCTCGAAAGGAAGATGTCATCTAGTTAATGATGCAATGAAGCAATGTCATCTACTTAAAGATGCCCCTGCTCCCTGCTGGAGAGTGGCAGGAGGAGTTGGATGAGATGGCCTTTGTGGGTCCTTTCTTCCAAACTGATGCAATTCTCTGATTCCGTCATCAAAGTGACTTAAGGGGCAACGTATCTGTGGTGGAACCTGCTGGTGGGAGTTGAGACACTGAAGGGATGTTTATGGCAACGACTCTCATGAGTAGGAATGCTGCTGTGCCTGGGCAGGTAGGTCTGCTCTCTGTGAGCCTCCAAAATTCCACTTCAACTGACATACAGGTGTACAAGTCCCTTTTGCAGGTTTGGGCCTTGCTGCAAATATTCAGAATCATAGAATCAGTCAGGTTGGAAGGGACCACTAGGATCAGCCAGTTCCAATCCCCCTGACATGCCCAGGGACACCCTACCCTAGAGCAGGCTGCACACAGCCTCAGCCAGCCTGGCCTTAAACACCTCCAGCCATGGGGCCTCAACCACCTCCCTGGGCAACCCAGTCCAGCCTCTCACCACTCTCATGCTCAACAACTTCCTCCTCACCTCCA
>WAAF01005118.1:35033-48342 GCA_013400475.1 Tricholaema leucomelas | reverse complement strand
GGCAGCTGAGCTCCTCTGCTGGCAGCTGCTGGCAGCTCTGGAGGTGGCTTGGTGTTGGGAGCTGGAGTTCCTCAGCTCCCGCTGGGAGGTGACCTGGCCAGGACAGGAGGTGGTGGCTTCTCTGCAGCAGCTGAGCAGCTCCTGGGCACCCTCGGTGTGGTCTCTGTGCTTTGGCTGGAGCTGCTCTCCACAGCTGCTGGAGTTGGGGTGTCTGGGGAGTGTCTGAGGAATGGATGAAGGCCACCACTGGTGTGATTCTGAGAATGAAACCCGGGACCCATCTCAGGTGGTGAGGAGGTGCCTGGGAACAACTCCCTGCACCAGTACAGAGCTGGAAGCAGCTCCATGGAGAAGGACCTGAGGGTGCTGGTGGTCAGGGATGTCACCCTGAGCCAGCAATGTGCCCTGGTGCCCAAGAAGCCTATGGTCCACTGTGTGGTGTGGAGAAGAACGTGGCCAGTAGGTTGAGAGGTTCTTCTCCCCTTCTGCTCTGCCCTGGCAAGGTCACAGCTGGAGTCTCGGGTCCAGTTCTGGGCTCCTCACTTCAAGAGAGACTGGGAGCTACAGGACAGAGTCCAGCTAAGGGTATGAAGATGCTGAGGGGCCTGCAGCATCTCTGTGAGGAGCAAAGGCTGAGAGCTCTGGGATGTTGAGCCTGGAGAAGAGCAGCCTGAGAGGGGATCTGCTCAATGCTCAGCAAGAGCATTAGGATCTCTGGTGGGGGCAAGAGGATGGGACTAGGCTCTTGGCAGTGGTGCCCATGGATGGGACAAGGGTACAAAGGGCACCAGCTGGAACCCAGAAGGTTCCTTTAGGAGCAGCTTGCTGGCTGTGAGGGTGGTGGAGCCCTGGAGCAGACTGCCCAGAGAGGTTGTGCAGTCTCCTTGTCTGGAGAGCTTCCAACCCCACCCAGCCACTGCGATGCTGTGCAGACTGCTGTGGGTGCCCCTGCTGGAGCAAGGGGCTTGGCCTGGATGATCTCCAGAGGTGCCTTCCCACCACACTGAAACTGAAGTGATTCCCACAGGAATCAGGAGGCCTGCTTCAGGTACCCAAGTTCCGAGGGTGTTTTCCAAGAGCTTTGGTGGGATTGGAGCTGGGTCCAAGCTCCATTTTGGTGCTCATCTTCTCCTGGGAGCTCTTCCCACCGCTTGCGTGCGCTGTCAGCTCCGGGAGGATTCCAGGCCCAAGCCCTTGGCTTTTTATGGGCAGGGAACGATTTGTTTGCGGCCTCTGGGATCACCAGGAGGGGCTGAGCCATTTGCCGGCTGAGCTGCGCCACTTCAAACCCCTCTGGTGCCGCAGAAAGGACCAGCTGGAGGCAGCCAAGAAGAAGATGAGGTCTCCAGGCTTGGCTGACTGCAGGCAGTGGGTGACTGAAGGCTGGAGATGAGGTTTTCCAGGAGACCAGAGCAGCTCTGCCCTTGCTCCTCAGCCAGAGGATGGAAGAGCTACACGCAGCCACCAGCAGGGCTTGGCCTCTTGGACTGGGTCCGGGAGGTCACCAGGGTCAGGATGTGCTTTAGAGAGCTCTCAGGGGTCACTCGGTGGGGGCACAGAGTTGTCCTCGGGGTGTTTCCACCCACAAAAGGTCCCTGTAGGGGGGTACAGGAGTGTCCTGATGACCATTCCCTGGTAACAGGGCTTGCTGCAGGGATGGGAGAGGTGTCCAGTGTCCTCCTGGAACCCTGGTGGCCAGGAGACACCCCTAGAGCTGGGTGCTGAGGAGCTGCCACCGTCATCCTGCAGCCCTCTGCCCTGCTCTGGGCTCTGAAGCTCCATCAGCAACAGCCATTGGAGCTTGTTTAATGAGCTGCACACCAGCAGGGCCTGGACTCCTGGACTGGGTCCAGGAGGTCACCAGGGTCAGTATGCTGTCTGCAGAGCTCTCAGGGGTCACTTGGTGGGGGCACAGGGTTGCCCTCGGGGTATTTCCACCCACAGAAGGTTCCTGTGGTAGGGCACAGGAGTGCCAGACCTTGCCAGGATAGAAGAGAGGATGCCCGATGTCCTGGAGCCCTGCTGACCAGAAGACACCCCTGGAGATGGGTGCTGAGGAGCCGCCACCACCACCACCACCACTGTCCACCAACCCCCTGCCCTGCTGCGGGGTCTGCGGCTCCAGCGGCAGTAGCCTGTGGCGTTCAATGAGTTAAACGCCAGCAGGACCTGGCAGCAGCATCTGCAGGGGGCGGAAAGCCCTTGGTTTTGGGGAGGGATTTGGGGATCCGAGGAGGCTGAGGAGAAGCTGCGGGTGCCAGGTTACAAGCGACGTGCGGGGACAAGGACACGGTGACAAGGTTCAGAGCAACAAAACGTTGAGCAGCAGCCCGGGGGCTGGCAGCTCCCTCGCATTGCTGCTCCCTTAGCTCACCAGATTCCTTCCCTCCGGCTCATCCCAGCGCTCCCAGCTCCGGTCACGGATCAACACGCGGCACGGGAGGGCGGAGAACCGGCAAGAACTTTCTCTTGGCTGCCCACCAAAAGCTTGTAGTCAGCCCCTGACGGACATCGAGGCCAGCAGCGTGCCCGTGGGGTGCAGGGTACGGATCTTCCCGGTGCTTCCCGGCACGATCCGGGATGGGGCCGCGCTCTGGTGGGTGCAGGGTTGGGAGAGGAGCCAGCTGGGACACGGAGAGATGCCAGGAGGCTGAGCACAGCCAGGGCCTCCTAAAGCTCCAGTGCTTCCCTAAATAGACAGGAGCAGGGTGGGGGGATTAGGCGGGGGCATTCCTGTGCCCCCCACCCCTGACCCTGCTGCTCGGCCCCACATTCAATCCTGGACAGGAGGGGAGGGGATCCACCAGGAGATGGCCGCAGGAGGTGGGAGTTCTGCTCCTCATCCTGCCCCACTCTTCCTAGAATCAAGGTTTGGTTCTCCATGTCTCAGTGGCTCAGTTTCTGGTTGGAATGGTGGAATGGTTTGGGTTGGGACCCTGCTGATGATGGAGTCCAACCCTTAACCCAGCCCTGCCAGGGCACCACGACACCATGGCCCTCAGCACCACATCTCCATGGCTCTGAAATCCCTCCAGGGCTGGTGACTCCATCACTGGCCTGGGCAGCCTGGATCAGGCTGGACCAGGCCTTGACAACCCTTTCCACGAAGAATTTGTTCCTCATGTCCAACCAGAACCTTCCCTGGGGCAACCTGAGGTCTTTCCTTCTCATCCTATCTCTGGGTAGAAGAGACCAACCCCCACCTGGCTCTGAGCTCCTTTCAGGGAGTTGCAGAGAGCCAGAAGGTCTCCCCTCAGCCTTCTTTTCTCCAGGCTCAACAATCCCAGGTTCCTCAGCTGCTCCTCACAAGTTCTCCAAACCCTTCCCCTCCTTCACAAGCTTCACCAGCTTCTTTGCCTTTCTCTTGACCTGCTCCAGCCCCTCGATGTCCTACTTGGAAGGCCCCAAAATGGACCCCAGTATTCAAGGTGTGGCTTCAGCAGCACCCAGTCCAGAGGGACAATCCCTGCCCTGCTGCTGCTGGCCACAGCATCGCTGATGCGAGCCAGGCTGCTGGTGGCCACATGCTGGCTCATGGTGGCTCATCTCCAGCTGGCTGCTGCCCAGACTTGCCCAGGTCCTTCTCCACTAGGCGGTGTCTGTCCCCACGGGGATTTGCCGAGTCAGTTCTGGTTGGTTCCTGTCCTCTCCGCGGAGCTCCAGGCTATTTATAGCTCCCTGAGGAGGTGCCGAGTCACTGCCCAACCATGCCTGGTGGCTCCATCCAGCCTGATGATGATAGTGCCTGGGTTGGGCACCTCCACGTGGTTTCCCCAGCAGGAGCTGAGAAGGTGGCTTCAGGTCCAGCTTTTGTCAGAGGGGTGTCCCTGGAAGGGCTCAGCCCCATCACCTGGCTCTGCTCGGCCGTGGGGACACCGCCAGGTTGTGTCCGCATCTGCAGTCCCAACAAGTCACATCCTGGGGTCAGGACCAGGCAGGGAAGTGTCTAAATCAGGAATGAGTTTGGGAAGGCTCCATGGTTGGGCTTCCTGGCATCATCTTCCTATGGGCAGAGGGAAACCGAGGCAGGGTGTGGGGTGGTCTGTCTCATCTCAGTGTTGGACCTTCTGAGAGTCCTTCTGGTGGTCCTGGAGTCATGCTCTTGCTGCTCATCCATGGGCTTCTCCAACCTTGACACTATTCCTTCTGCTCCTGCACGTAGCTCCACGCCCTGCACCCTTCACATGCCAGCAGGGCTGCAGTCCCACCTCAAAGAGCTGCCCAGAGTCCACCTGTTGTTCTGCTGAGGGGCCTCAACCCACCTCATCATGGTCCTCCCTCAGAGCAGAGTCACCACTAACACTGCTCCTGCGAGAGGTTTGTGTGACCTGGTCCTCTGTTTCTCCAGCCTTACTTCTCCATCTCTGCTCCTCCAGGCCTTACTTCTCTATCTCTGCTTCTCCAGCCTTGCTTCTCTGTCCCTCCTGTCCTAATAACCTCACTGTAGGTCTGCATGCTGGACCATCTCTGCAGCTCTCCAGCTCCTTCATGGCTTTGGTTGCTCTCCACCTCCTTTGTGACACTTGGTGCTCTCCAGCCCCTTCGTGGCATTTGCTGCTCTCCAGCTTCTTCCTGGCCTTGGTGGCTCTCCAGCTCCTCCCTGGTGTTGGTGCTCCTCCAGACCATCACAGCTCTCCTTCCAGAGCTGTTTCTCAAGGGCCTCACAAAGGTTGGACACCTCACCAGTGGCCGTGAGCTGGCAGAGGGGCAGCCATGGGTGGGACAATCCACTGGCCAACAGGCTGATAAAATTCCCTCTTCCCCATCCAAATCCCAAGGTCATCTTCTCCTGAACTTCTCCACTGGCCAAGCCATGTGACAAGGAGGTAAACACAGCTATGGCCATGAAGCTGGTTAATGAGTGATGTGTCCTTCTCGTTCTGTGCCTGCAGAAGAGTTCAGAGGTCTACTGAGAACTTCCAAAAACCAGGACACTTGGTTGGAGCTGGGCAAAATGGAGAGAGGGCTTGGGTAAGGTACCTGGACCTCAGGCTTTCTTCAGCTCATCCAGAAGGAGGAGGAGGGATGATAAATGTGAGGTCATGAATCAGTAGAGGCAAAAATGAGAAGTCCTCCTCTGCTCTTGTGCATCATGGAGATCATCTCCTCATCATCTTGGTCAGGAATGAGCATTGGGTTAGATTTAGGAGGCTCTAAGTGTGGAGATACTTTCCTCGAGGAGAACTTTGTGGGCAGAAAGTGAAGGGCAACACCATTAACCTTCTGAGGAGCTGCTGGTACCTCAGGAAGAGCCTTAGGTGACTGCTGAGGTCTCCTGATGGTGGTCATTGATGGCTGACGTTCTTCTAAGTGCAGTCAGACATTTTAATGGTTGGACTCCATGATCTTAAAGGTCCATTTCCAACCAAACCCATCCTCTGACTCTACAAAACGTGGGCCAGAAGCTGAAGTGGTCACCAGCTTAGCCAGGCTTGGCTTGAGCAAGAGCATCCCTCCCCAGACCCCTGGTTTCATGAGGTGGTTGCATTGATAGCTCCTCACTCTGGCCTCTCCCTTGTGGCCTGCAGACTCCTCATTGTCCAGATCCTTCCATGCCAGGGGTGAATGGGAGCTGGGTCATAGAATCATAGAATCAACCAAGGTGGCAGAGCCCCCCAAGCTCACCCAGCCCAACCTAGCACCCAGCCCTATCCAATCACCCAGACCATGGCACTAAGTGCCCCAGCCAGGCTTTGCTTCAACACCTCCAGGCACGGCCACTCCACCACCTCCCTGGGCAGCCCATTCCAATGCCAATCACTCTCTCTGACAACAACTTCCTCCTAACATCCAGCCTAGACCTGCCCTGGCACAGCTTGAGACTGTGTCCCCTTCTTCTGTTGCTGGCTGCCTGGCAGCAGAGCCCAACCCCACCTGGCTACCTGGTGCTGGGGGTAACCCCTCCTCAACCTTTGCTCCAAGAAGCTGTGTGGTCATTGAGGAGAGGACTTGGTGGAAGCCTGGGTGGGAAAACTGAGCTGCTCCCAGTTTTCCTTTGAGCCCTTTACTCATGGTTTGGAAGAACATGGATGTGGCAGTGTTGGGTTAATGGCTGGACCTGATCTTGAAGGTCTCTTCCAACCAAAACCATCCTATGAGTCTTATGGATCCCACCCAGCTGGGGATGTTCTCAGAGTTCTTAGGTAGTTTGAGACAGGCTCCAAGTTTCTGCCTTCCTGGGTGCAAAGAACAGCTAAAGCAGGGGCAGCCACAGCAGCTTGCACAGCATCACAGTGGCCAGCTGGGGCTGGAAGCTCTCCAGACCAGGAGACTCCACAACCTCTCTGGGCAGCCTGCTCCAGGGGTCCCCCACCCTCACAGCAAAGACATTTCTCCTCATGTTCAGATGGAACCTCCTGAGGTTCCAGTTTGTACCCATTGCTCCTTGACTTGTCCCTGGCCACCACTTGCAAGATCGTGGCCCCATCCTCTTGCCTTCCACAGCCCCTTTAGCTCCTGCTGAGCACTAAGCAGATCCCTTCTCAGGCTGCTCTTCTCCAGGCTCAACAGCCCCAGGGCTCTCAGCCTTTGCTCCTTGCTCCAGGCCCCTCAGCATCTGCTCTACTGGGAGGTGTCCCTGCCTATAGCATGAGGTTGGAACTGGATGATCTTTGAGGTCTCTTCCAACCTAAACCATTCTATGATTCTTCTTTCCCAGCCTCCACTGCAGGTGGAGTCTCTCTTAAACTGGGGAGCCCAGAACTGGACCCTGGACTCCTGGCCTGACCAGGGCAGAGTAGAGGGAGAGGAGAACCTCTCTCAACCTGCTGGCCACATTCTTCTCCATGTCACCCAGGACACCACCGGCTTCTTGGCCACAAAGCCCTGTTGCTGTCTCATGGTGAACTTGTCTACCAGCACTCCCAGGTCCTTCTCCACAGAGCTCCTTCCCAGCAGGTCACCCCTCATCCATACTGGTGCAAGGGGTCATTCCCAGGCACCTTCCACTGTGTGAGAAGATCCCCTCCCAGGCTGCTCTATCTCTAGGCTCCCTCCAGCAGTGCCCAATAACTGGACAAAGGAACCCAGAAAGTTCCTTCCACAGAGAAACTTCTTGATTTTTGGGGTGATGAAGGCCAGAGGTTGTAGAGTCTCCTTGTCTGGAGAGACTCCAGACCCACCTGGCAAGTGTAAGGTCCTGCACCTGAGGAGGAGCAACCTTCTGCAGCAGTGCAGGTGAGGAGTGAGCTGCTGGGAAGCAGCTCCATGGAGAAGGAGCTGGGGAGTGAACAACCTCCTGCAGCAGTGCAAGTGAGAAGTGAGCTGCTGGGAAGCAGCTCCATGGAGAAGGAGCTGGGGAGTGAACAACCTCCTGCAGCAGTGCAGGTGAGGTTGAGCTGCTGGGAAGCAGCTCCATGGAGAAGGAGCTGGGGAGTGAACAACCTCCTGCAGCAGTGCAGGTGAGGAGTGAGCTGCTGGGAAGCAGCTCCATGGAGAAGGACCTGGAAGCGCTGCTGGACAACAAAGCGCCTGTGAGCCAAGAAGGCCAAGGGGCTCCTGGGGAGCATGAAGAGTGTGGCCAGCAGGTCAGGGGAGGTTCTTCTCCCCCTCTACTCTGCCCTGGTGAGGCCAGAGCTGGAGAACTGGGTCCAGTTCTGGGCTCCCCAGCTCCAGAGGGACTGGGAGCTACTGGAGAGAATCCCATGGGAGGCAAAGGGATGGGGCCAGACTCTGATCAGTGGTGTCCAGTGACAGGACAAGGGGCAGTGGGCACAAAGAGGAGATTCCACCAAGGGCAACTTGCTGGCTGTGAGGGTGGTGGAGCCCTGGAGCAGGCTGCCCAGAGTGGTTGTGGAGTTTCCTTGTCTGGAAAGATTCCAGCCCCAGCTGGCCACTGTGATGCTGTGCAGGCTGCTGTGGGTGCTCCTGCTGGGGCAGGGGTGGGGGCTGGCCTGGCTGGGCTTGAGAGCAGCAAGTGGAAACGCTGGGAGGGGGTTGTTTTAAAGGCACTTTCAGGTGAAGCTTTTTCAGCTGATGACTCAGTAGCTGGGGCCGACTTCTCCACCGTCAGCTGGGCCAAAAGCAGCTCTCCACAGTCGGTTGAAGGGTGGGAATTATCTCAGCATCCTGTAAATATCTGCTGGGAGCATCTGCCAGTTCCCTGCAGAGAGAAGCACTCTGGGAGGGCACCGTTCCTCGGCCCTAATTTAGACATCGACTTCAGGATGGGATGAATCACAGCCTGGAAGTGCTGTTTGCTCTCCAGTGACTCTACTGGGGGGGAGTCCAGACAGCCTCAGAGGTTGTCCCAGCAGGGGAGGGTGTGGGGGGGTGTGAATCACAGCCAGGAGGTCTGAAGGTTGAGCTCAGCTCCCTAACCTCTTGAGGATCTGCAACGTCAGGGTGAAGCCGAGGCAGGAGGAGATTAAATAGCAGCCTGATGCTGCCGCTGGGGTGCTCCCTGTACCGACTGGGGTCGGGGGCAGGAGGAGACGTTCCCTGCCGATGGGATCACATCACCTTCTGCAGCAGGAAGGCTGAGTGGAAAGAGACGAGAAATGCCCCTGAGTACTCGCAAGCCCCCAAATCCCAGGGCATTTATAGGGCTGGCTGTGCAGCCCTGTGCTGCTCCTGGTTATTTTGGGATGGATGCGCTCATGGGGAGCTCGTTCGGGGCATGGCTGGCAGCACAGCAGGGACCCTCACCACCAGAAGGGCACAGAAGGCCTGGAGAGGGTCCAAAGAAGGGCAGCAAAGCTGGTGAAGGGTCTGGAGAACAAGGAGGAAGGGGCTGGAGGTCTTGTGAGGAGTGGCTGGATGGAGGGTCTGGGGCAGGGGTGCTCAGTCTAGACGTAAGGGCAGGGCAATCAGTGCAGCCTCAGCAAGTCTGCAGGTGGCACCGAGCTGTGTGGCACAGTCACTTGCTAGAGGGCAGGGATCCATCCAAGGGGACCTGGGCAGGCTGCAGAGCTGTGCCCAGGCCAACCTCATGGCACTCAACAAGGCCAAGAGCCAGGTCCTGCACCTGGGTGGGTGCAGCCCCAAGCACAGCTCCAGGCTGGATGGGGAATGGCTGAGAGCAGCCCTGAGGAACAGGACCTGGGGGTCTGGAGTGATGAAAAGCTCAACATGAGCCTGAGTGTGAGTGCAGCCCAGACAGCAACCCTGTGCTGGGCTGCAGCAAGAGCAGTGTGGGCAGCCGGGCAAGGGAGGGGATTCTGCCCCTTGGCTCTGCTCTCCTCAGACCACACCAGCATGGCCACAGAAGGTCACAGCAATGATGGGCAAGGCTGGAAGCCTTCTGCTGTGAGGCTGCGGGAGTTGGGGTTGATCAGCCTGGAGAAGGGATGGCTCCAGGAAGACTTTCTGGTGGCCTTTTAGAACTTCTAAGAAGAATGGGAACAGAGTTTTGAGCCATAGGCTGGATGTGAGGAGGAAGTTGTTGGCAGAGAGAGTGATTGGCACTGGAATGGGCTGCCCAGGGAGGTGGTGGAGTCACTGTTCCTGGAGGTGTTGAAGCCAAGCCTGGATGAGGCACTTAGTGCCATGGTCTGGGTGCCTGCATAGGGCTGGGTGCTGGGTTGGGCTGGATGAGCTTGGAGGTCTCTTCCAACCTGGTTGATTCTATGATGGGACAAAGGGAAAATCAGACTGGAGAGGAGGAAACTTTTACACTGAGGGTGGTGAGACCCTGTCCTGCCCCCTGCCTGGCTTTGGAATCACAGAATGGTTTAGGTTGGAAAAGACCCTGAAGATCTTGGGGAACTCGGCACTGCCAGGTCACCACCAAAGCAGTTCCCTCAGCATCACATCTCTCCAGGCATGGGGGCTCCACCACTGCCACGGGCAACCTTGACAGCCCTCAAGGGGAAGAAATTGTTTGTCATGTCCAACCTGAGCCTCCCATGGGGCAATCTGAGCCCACTTCCTCTTGTCCTGTTACTTGTTCCAAGGAGTAGGGACCAACCCCCAGCTGTCTAAGCTCTCTCCTCAGCTTCCTTGTCTCCAGGCTCTTTAGCTGCTCCTCAGAAGTTACCCAGACCATTCATCAGCTTTATTGCCTATCTGGACCTGCTCCAGCCCCTCAGCGTCCAAGTGGAGAACCTAACATCCCCACCCCTGCCCTTCCCTTCCCTTCCCTCCCCCCCCCAAGATGGCGCCGACCCCTGCGCCCTCAGCGCCCTTTTCCCGCCCTTTTCCCGCTATCCTCGTGACCAGCCCCGCAGCGAGCCCTGGCGCATGCGCACTGCGCAGCGCACCCTGAGGGGCGCCGTGGGAGGGGCCGGGGGGGCCGCCGTCCGGCGCGCGCCTGAGGACGTGGCGCTTTCCAGCCAATCAGAGCTGTCATCTCCGCCCCTCGGCGGGCTGGGGAGGTGGGACCTGGCCGAGCCGGGGGGGCGGGGCGGCAGGGGCGGGGATGTAGGCGGAGGGCAGCGCGGGGGCGGGACCAATCTCGGATAGGCGGTGAACTTGACCAATAAAATGGGAGAGCGGCAAGGAAAAGGAGGTGGAGCCTCGCTGTGATTGGCTGGAGGAGGAAGCGCGCGGGGGGCTGTGCGGCGTGGCGCCTACTTCCGGTCGGCGGAGCGGTTTGAGGAGAACGGGCGGCGGCGGCGACTCCCGGGCACGGTGAGGGACGGCATGGGCCTGATGAGGCCGGGGGGGACTCTAGGTCCGGTTGGCAGCGTGGGGCGGCTCTTGGGAGCGGGCAGTGGTCCGTCTTCCTCCGGCGGTCCCAGCAGGGCAGCGGGAACGTGGCACCGGGCCTGGTCGCCATGGGAACCGGAGGAGCAGCATCGCTGGGTACTGTCTCCCAGGCCGGTTCCCTGAGGTTGCTGAGGTCCCATTGTCCGTCAGGAGCTCGGGGCCGGGCAGGTGTCCCGTCTGGGCTGCGTCCTGCACCGGGATCTGTGGCGGTGGGGTCACGTTCAGCTAGAGCGGGGGTGAGCTGGGCTAGGAAAAGACCCTGCGGGGAGAACTGAGGGTGAGGAGGACACTTCCCGCCTCTGTTGGCCTCCGAACTGGCCTCTCCCTTGGCTTTCGACCTGGTCTATTAGCCTCTTCATCAGCCTCCTTATGAAGCTCCTAAGTAGCCTCTCCGCTGGCCTCTGAACTAGCCTCTTAACTACCTTCTCTGTTAACCTTCTAACCGCTCTGTTAACCTCCTAACCGCCCTCCTGATTAGACTCTTCTTTAGCCTCCTATCCAGCCTACTAATTAGATTCTCCATTAACCTCCTAATTAGTCTTTCCATTAACCTCCTCACCAGCCTCTTCATTAACCTCGTCATTAGCTTTCTAATTAGCTTCTTCATTGAATTCCTAACTAGACCCCTAACTTCTGTTAATCTCATTACACTCCTAATAAGCCTCTCCACTGGCCCCTTAACTAGCCTTAATTAAGTTCCTCATTAGCCTCCTAACCAGCCTCTGCATTAACTTCCTAACCAGTCTCCTAACTAGCCCTAGCATTAGCCTCTTTATGGGGCTTACAGCTAGCCTCCTAACTAGCCACTGGCTCTCCCAGCTAACCTAACTAGCTACCTGGCCTCCTAACTAGCCACTTAATTGGCCCCTTAACCTCTTACCTAACACCAGAACCCAACCTTCCTCTTAACCCACCACCACCCTCCATTTGTGCCCACCTGTCATGGTGGCCTCTCATCCTTGACCACCATTTGTCACCACCACCCCAGAAAGGAGCTCTGTTCACCCTCACCCTGGTCCTGTACTGGTTTGTGGTGGGGTTAACTGCTTGAGGAGAGGGGTGGACATCATGCAGCCCAAATCCTGGTTATCCTCCAAATTTCCAACTCTGAGGCACATCTGGGAGTCAGTCCCATCAGCTGAGCAAGCTGGTGGGCAGCAGGAGCTGGTCCTGCTGTGGTTGAAGTGGGAATGAACTGGTTAATGGTGGTTCTTTACCCTCCGAGGCAAGGCTGGTCACCTGCCCACCTCCTGGTGTGATGCCAAGTTCCATGTTTGAGGTCAGGTTGTCCCTTTTCCTCATCTCCTGGCCACTGGTTTGAGATAAAATCGGGACATTCCCACCCCATTCCAGGTCATTCTGTGCTTTAGGCCAGGATCACCAGAGGCCTGTGCAGGTCCTTGCTGCTGGCATCTGCTCCATACTGCCAAGACTCTGGTCCAACATGTAGAGGTCCCTCAAACCAGCTCTTCCTGAGGTCACCTCTGGGCCAGATTGCATCAGGGGTGGCCAGGATTTGAGGATTTTGGACCCAACTTGAGTTTGGATCATTCCCAGGAATCATTTTTGTTTGCCTCTCTTTTTGCTTTCTGATCCTGGTGCTTGTGAAGCTCCGTCCATGTGGTCCAAATTTGGTGTGGTGGCTTCAAACCCATGGGGATGGAACAGTCTCAGGAGGGATTCCAGGTAGCCCTGACCTCCTATAAATCCATGAGGAGCTTCCATGGTGCCTGTTTTCTCCTACACTGGGGGTGTTTCTGGCTTGGTGTTATCTTGGTGGCACTTGTTGAGTAGGTTTGTGTCCATCAAACCTTTCAGTATCCAGGCTGGTGCTGATGTTGTTACAGCTTCCTCATCCATCCCAACACTACAGCAGACTCCTGTCCTTTTCCTTCAGCTGAATTACTCCCAAATTCCCAGGTTTTTGACTTAATTCCACAGACTTCCAGTCTGGATCCCTCACCACATCCTACTGTGGATTCTTCTCCTCTCCACATCCTGCCCCACCAAGCCCACTGAGTGATGGTGGATAGAGTTAACTCCAGCTGGTGGCTGGTCACAAGTGGTGGTCCTTTGGTGTGTCTTTTTCAGTGGTCAGGGCAACCTCAGGAAGTCTGGAGATGACACCAAGGTGGAGGGGATGTTGATCTGCTGGAGGGTCTGCAGAGAGGTCTGGCCAGGCTGGAGCAGTGGGCTGAGATCAACAAAGCCAAGTGCTGGACCCTGCACTTGGGTCACAACAACCCCATGAATGCTTCAGGCTGGGGCAGAGTGGATGGAGAGGGTGGAGAAAGGACCTGGGAATGTTGGTAGGCAGTGTCTGGAAATCAGCCAGGATGTGCCCAGGTAGCCAAGAAGGCCACCAGTGTCCTGACTGGCATTAGCAAGAGTGTGACCAGCAGGAGCAGGGCAGGGTTTGTTCCCCTGGAGTGGGAAATGGGGAGTCCACACATTGAATCATAGACTCAAGCAGGTTGGCAGAGCCCTCCAAGCTCATCCAGTCCAACCTAGCACCCAGCCCTGCCCAATCACCCAGACCATGGCACTAAGTGCCTCAGCCAGGCTTGGCTTCAACACTTCCAGGCACAGCCACTCCACCACCTCCCTGGGCAGCCCATTCCAATGCCAATCACTCTCTCTGCCAACAACTTCCTCCTCACAT
>WAAF01005114.1:0-79768 GCA_013400475.1 Tricholaema leucomelas | reverse complement strand
TTAAGCAGACTATTAATCTGCTCACATCTAAGCAGTACAGCAATCAGTGCAGCAAAGCTGCCTGAGGACAGCACCAAGGAGGTGGGAAAACAAATGTGAATTTGTTGTAACCTCTTAGTGCTGTGCTGTCAGCTCAGCACACTATGATACCTGACCAGCTCACATAGCTTGTACTAATCCAGAGAGTGCACAGGGAGCTGTGGTGGCTCAGGATTGCTCTGTGCATCCTCGACAACACCAGGAAACTAAAGGCAATATCCTACACGAAACCAAGTAAGACAGGTCTCTCACACAACACTGCAATGGGAGGGCCCTTTGCACCGTGTCTCCCCTAATCAGCCTTCTGGGCTGAAAACAGAGGCCTTCACTATGCACAGGGCCCAGCCCATGGCAGGCACAGTGCACATGTCCTGTTAGATTACAGGGCAGAGTGCACTCACTGCACTCTGCTCGCCAGAGACCCAGCTCTGCCTCTCTGCAAAGAGAAGGGAACAAGGGAGGGCATAAATGGAAGCAACCCAAGCAGCCCAGGACATTCCAAGCCCAGCTGGAAGGCAGCATGGGGAGTGCCACCAGAAAGGCTTAGCAGGCACACTGGAAGGCTAAGCTAGGAGCTCACTCCACAAAGAAAATCCATGAGTATCTTCATGGACCTGATCTGGTTCAAAAAAAAAGTGAGAAGAGCTTATCACCTAGGTGCTCATCATATTGACCAATGGAACAGATGACAGCTAGGTCCCAGTTTGGACACTAAAACACAAAGCAGCACAGCAAAGATCAATGGAATGCACTCACATCCAGAAAATGCTTCTGTGTGCATCAGCTTCAGATGCTGACAAACTTCCCTAGTCCCTTTAATCAGAGCACAACAAAAAAGGTCTCCTGTAAAGCCCACACCAGAGTTTGTGCTTTTTCTCCCCAGCAACACATATTCTGCAGCTCCCAGAAAAACTCAAAAACGTGATCCCGGGTAAGGGAGAGAGGAGTTAACAGAGAAAAGGGAGAGTGCAGCAGAGCAGGCATCTCTTTCAGAGGGCAGAAGCTTATCACCCAGGACAGGATTTCTCCTGCCTTTATCATTGTTTTCTTTGTCTAGAATGAAGGTCATTAAAGAAGTTTCCGCTCTGAATTAGCAATGAATTCCCACTTACAGTGCCTCAGCACTCCCATGTGGTTTGGCTCCAGGGACCTCCGTGCACGTGCTTCTCCCCCGACCTCTACACCGTCCCGACAGGTTCTTTGTCCCATCTCACCTTCAGATGCCCACCTATATCTCCTCCTTTACACCCCCACTCCTCTCTCCTTAGTCTCTTCCCGTGCTGGATCTTTTCGGCTCACTACTTGCTTCCTCAACTCACCTGTCAGAGATCACAGCTTTGAGAAGCACCAGAAATAACTGGCTGTGTTCCACAATTTGCTGGGCAGTATTCACTCGTCAGTCAGTACACATCTCCAAACACCCCGTAGACGGAGCCTGAGGAGCTATAAATGCTGGAGCAGTTTTGTAAGTTAGGGAGGCAGGGAGCCCGTCGAGGAGCTGGCACTGAACGGTCCGTTAAAGCCCGCAAGCCCCGGAGGGCAGCCTCAGCACCGCGTTTCTCCTCATCCTTCTCCCCAGACCTTCGACTCCGGGAACAGAAGCCATGGTGCAAGCACAGGACGGTACATCTCCTCCACTGACACTTTGTGGCACTGTTGTGTGAAGTGGTGGTAAATGTAGTAAGAGATGAACCCCCTAGAGATTAGAGGGGCTGGGGGCAGCTGGACTTCTGTCTTCACAGGACGCCACTTGAGGTGAGTGGTTAGGGAGCTGACGGCAGCTGCACAAATAGCCCAGTTTTGCTCTAAGTTCGGTTGCATGTCGGCAGGCAGGTGCACGAGCAACATGAGTTATTTACACTTGCAACATGGACACGGATTCTTGATGCCTGCCGACGACAGGGAGTGAACTGCAGCAGCGCCCCTGCAGCTTTAAGAGAACGCAGCCGGAGTGACTCGCGTTATACACCCCGGACAAGACCCACTCGGCAGCACTAAGGACGCTGCTTACCGAAAGGGTATCCCTCCTGGGTAGGGCGAGGAAGACAAACGCCTTAAAGCGTCCCCAGGGCCTTTGTTTGCCCAATTTTCATTCACACCTTGGGTTCCAAAAGGGCCATAATTGATACCTCCGTTTCTATTGCTTGAAGCGAGTGTGGGGTGACTGCAGCCACACCACTGCTGGGCTTCTGGTTGCACAAGCACACTTTTCTTCACGACCTTTCAAACCTGATGCCTTCTGTCGTGAATAGCTAACTGCTGTGATAAGCGAGACAAAGGCATTCCAGGGCCACACCTGGCGTCAGCCAGCACCGCGGTTCTGATCTCATTACAAACAGGAACAGCTGGGCCTTCACTCAGCAGCAGCGTCCGCCTCAGACCTGGATGCTTATCACCAAGTTCTGCTTTCCTATTTCCAGTCTTTGTGCTTCCAACAAGCACCAGACAAAGCAGGCTGAGGTTACCTTATCCGAAGTGGGCTAAAGCAGCACAAGCTAACGAGCCCTTAGGGAGCCCTCAGGCAGCCCAGCCCAGCCCAGCCGCCCTCAGCCGCAGGCCGCGCGCGCCCCCATGCGGAGGGCGCGAGGAGGCGGCGAGGTGCAGGCGCGAGCCGCCCCGCCAGGCCCGGGGTAAAGGCCACATCGCGCACGCGCGCACGCGGGCGGCTGCCGGAGGAAGAGGAGAGCGGCGGCGGCGGCTGGCGCCGGGAAGTGCTTCTTCTGCTCCCGCCCCTGCTAGACGACGATTGGCTGTCAGAATCAGGCTGCTACCCCCAGCCATGGTTCGCTTCAAGAACAGGTAAGTAGGAAGCCCCCGCCGCCGGGCTCGGGCCCTCTCCACCTGGCTGACGCTGCGGTCTCCCGCAGGTACGTTCTGTGCGAGGTGGTCTCGGAGGACCCGTGGTGCCGGCAGTGCATCGAGGACCGCGCGGTGGGCTTCGCCATCAGGGACGCCATCGGGCGGGTGCACGGGGACTACGGCCTCGCCTGCTGCTCCGTCTCTTTCACGGGTGCGGGTGGGACGCGTTGCCTCCGCATCCCCGGGCTCTCAGGGGATGAGGGGGCTGCACTAGGCATGGCAGGGGCGCAAGGGCTCCGGGCTTACCAGTGTGTCTGTGTCACGCAGTGAAGTATCTGAACGCCTACACCGGGGTGGTGCTCCTGCGATGCCGCAAGGACTCATACCGGCTGCTGTGCTCCGCGCTCCCCTTTGTCAGGCAGCTGGAGAGCCGGAACCAGCGCTACTCCTGCGCCCTCAACACCTTGCACGTCGGAGGTCAGCGCTGTCCCGGGAGTGCGGTCCGTGGTGCCAGGCTGGGAGGCCATGAAGTTTAATCGTACCTTCAGGCCCGTCAGCATGGAAGAACCCCATCTCAGGAGTCACTGAGATGCTTCTGGCAGATTTAAATAAGAAACAGGCACCAGCAGTTCTTTGTTGAAACCCTCATTAACTCTGCTTGGATCTTCTTTATTTTTAACACAAACTCTCTATTTTCTTTTTAGAATATGTTTTTAAAGTGTAGTATTGGCCATCTGCCAAAAGTTAACCACTTGGGACAGTTAGTGGGCACTACAGGTTAGCAGTTACTATTCCACCACCTAACCTCTGTAATGTGGAAATGAATTTACAGCCCCTGTCAACACTTGCATTAATAATGTTGTTGTCTGGGACATTTGTTGCTTGATAACAATAATCTTCAGAGACTATCTTAGCAGTTCTGAAACACCTGGTTTGTTACATGTTGTTCTTGGGACTCCTACAGGTACCATAAGAACATGTCAGAAGTTCCTAATCCAGTACAACAGAAGACAGCTGCTGATGTTGTTGCAGAACTGTACAAACGAAGGTGAGGTGCTCCAGCTGCTTTCCTAAAATGCATTAGGGTTTGTGGAATATGCTGGGCAACTTCTGCGTTCTTCATTAGAAGTGGAGGATGTTCCAGTGTGAGGAAGAGGCCAAGAAATGACCCTCTGTTGCACTCTCTATTGCAGAGGAAAGATGGTGTGTACGGAAGTCCTTGTTGAGCTGTTCCCTGACAGAAGAGCAGCCTCAAAGTGAAGATGAGGAAGATGATGGCAGCACAGAGACAGACTGAACAGTTGCTTGTTACTTTTTACCTCTGTCCTGTACTTGGGTAATCAAGATGTTGGCAGTTACCTTCAGTGTAAGCAAAGCTGGGAACTGAAAAAGCATCTATTTGTATTTAGACTTCATTCCTTATTCCCAGTGTTGTTAAATAAAGGGTTGGGGTTTTTTAAAATACACAGTTGTACTTAAAAGGTTATTTGCCTATTTTCCTATTTTACTCCAGGCATCAAAAGCACCTGCACTCCTAAGCAGTGTAGCAGCTCAGTGGGGTCTTTGTGCTGAGGTAGAAGTGAGCTTTAGGCAGTTGGCACAGACAAGGACTGTAGTTACTCTCCTTCAGTGCAGAAAAACCATTAACACCTCACTGGTTTTGACATTCTCTTCCAGTCTGTTGTTCTGAGTCACAAAAGCACCAGTTGTGTACACAGGTACAGAAATGACAGGGAATGCAAAGTTGAGCTGTAAGGCTCTACTCCATTGTAAAACTACCCCATTATACAACTCACAGGTACAGCTTAGATGTTAAAGTTTATGCCAACCAGCAGGAAAATACTGTTGAATTCGTAGGAAAACAAGATACAACTTGAAGGTGCTGTCCTGTGGAGAATGCCCCAGCAGAAAGGACAGTGCCTGGCTGCATTACTGCCCTTGTTTTAGTACCTGTGAACCAACTCCAGCTGTTCTGTCTCTCTTCCCAATGCAAAGAGATGTGTAGTGAACACAAGGTACTGGGTCAACACTAAGGGGTAACTGAGTACTCCTGTTCCATGGCTTAAAGTCACTGTTACAAGGATCAAGCAGTAGTACTGCAGAGGCAGTTAACTGCATACTTCACTTGCATAGCTGATTTCTCTGCCCTCACCACTAACTCCTGTGTGCATGCAAAGCATTATCAACAAAGTGTGCCACCACTGTTGGGCATCTTGTCTTGGTTTCTTTGCACTCTGCTGCTGAGCTCTTTCCATCAAATACTGTTCATTGTGACCAGGCATGAAAGCAGGCTGCTTTCCAGAAATGTTTTGCAGGTGTTTCCTCTGTCCTGGACCAGCTGAAGTATTTCTTACCTCACCTCTCTCTGGTTCACAGCTGCACACACTAAGGAGGCACTTGTACAATGTGGAGCCTACTGCTTTGAAACCAAGCCTCAGTGTATTGACACACTTGAAAAGTGGGCACAGGCAGTGACTTCATTGGTGGGATTCAAATCCCTGACCTCAGGAGTCACATGTGGCCTCCTTGCTCAGACCAGTCATGGTGTCAGCACAGCAGTTTTAAAGCCTGGGCAAGTGCAGGAAGACCACTGGTGCAAATGGAGCCAAAGGTAACAGAAGACACTGTCAGCCTTCCACTGTATGTGAGGTGGTACTTCAGACCAGCTCCCTGGCACAAATTCTGTCAGCAGGAAGGTAAGGTTTGAACCTGCACACTCAAGTGTTCTTGTGCCCCATACTGATAGCTCAGGAAGCCTGCAGGACTGCAAGTGCATGTGCAGATGATTTATTGCAGCTGTTGGCCTTGACTGGTACATTACACCTACAGTTCATTTTATTCAACAAAATCCACACCACTTAACTCATTAGCTCAAATCAAACCACAAGCAGTGCAGAATGTGACCACCCAAAGTTAAAGCAGGGAGGGCTCCAGAACAGGCATGTTGGTAGCTCCAGGTGCTTGGTGCAGATCAGCTGATATCCCAAAACCCAGCAGATACAGGCCCTTACCCACTACAAAAGACTCCAGTTTCTTGCTGGGGAAAAAACTTATCTAAAGACTCCAGCTATCAGTTGTCCTTCCAATTCAAAAGCAGCCAGTATCAAAACATCGTTCAGGTAGTTATCAAAAGCCCCAGGGTGGAGTGTTCTAGATGATCAGTGTACAAAAGAATGTGTAGCCCACGCTTGGCAAGAAGTAATCCAAAGTTAACAGCCTCACTCATCCACATGAAAACAGACGTGAACAACTGAGAGAAGACAGGAGGTTCCTGCTACCACTGGCGCTGGCAAGCCTTTGGAAACACACAAATTCATCCAGTCTCTTCAAAACCAAGCAGCCAAGTTCTGCTTTACACTCACTTCAGCTTTAAATCTTTCCAAGCCAAGAGAACAGAAGGAATTCTTGCTCCTTAGAAAAAGAACAAATACAACAGCTAACACTAAAGCCAGGGAGTGATTTTGCCCATTTCTAGTGCAGCAGAAATCAGGTTCTCAGGAGAGCAGTGTGACAGCTTTATGAAACAGCACTGCCGTCACATCAGATGGACTTCTGCCCAGGAATCCTAGGAAAATACAGGCTGCCTCTTCACCTAGGTAACACTGCAGTGCCTCACAGCTGGGAAGGATTTCACACTGCACATTAGGCCAAAAGAACCAACTGGAAGCCTTGGCTGATCTGTCTCAGGGGTGTTTCTTTCAAAACTTTGTTTCAATATAAATTGATTAAGCAGCTGGAACCAAAAGATCTTACTTCAACATATACTGTCACAGTTTCCTCCTGAACCCCCCAGAAGCCCTAGAACCACAAGTTTAGTCTGTTCAATTTTAAATACTTAAAACTACAGCAGCAAAACAAAGCAAAAAAGAAAACCAGGAGAGGAAACTTCTCTTGAATTGCAGATTCACTTTGTGTGAACAACAGAGGTGCTGAACAGTAGCTTCTGCTTCTGTTTCTTTCTTTTCTTGCCTCCTTTCTCCTCTGTGAAGAATTAAAATGATACTGTCATTCTTCTCACAGAACATGCCATCACTCACAAATTAGAGATGGTCTTCCCACATCTAAATGACTTCTACAGGTCTGTGACATTTCCTAGCAACCCACTGAGCACCAAGTACCTTAAGAAGATTACTGCAGACAAACTAATAAAGACTTACCACATCTAACACACATTTACAAACATGCCTAACTGGACTCTGAAGCTGCTGTTCCACACCAGATCCTAGGACAGTAGGCATGCAGCAGTTTGAGACAAGCCCTGCTTCTGTCTGTGTCCAAAGAAACACGACCAGAGCTGATGCTCAATTTCACTGAAACTCCCAGGCCCTTCCCCCAATTCCCTCCATCATTCAGTGCAGCCTCCAAACCAAAGCCAAAGCTATATATCAGAACTGATTTTTACCAGCCAGCATCAGGCTTGGAGGTTCAAATTCTTTCAGAGTCCCTAATCTAAAATTTCAGCTAGCAGTGACCTTGATGTTTTGGTTAAACTCAGGTGGTAGTTTCAGCAGCTAAGCTATTTTTAGTCTCAAAGTGCATAACCTGGACTTTCTGGAAATAAACCTTAATTTAAGTTCTAGCAGGAGCATGGCAAACATGACTGTCAAAAAGCCACCTCTGTCCTAAAGAGGATTCTTTCCTAGTTGAAGATCTTATCTCCCACTAAAAGAGCTGCTTTAAGCTAACAGAAGCCCTAGTGGAGCTGTTCAGAAACCACAATCTGACAACTTTCTGAACTGTTCTGCAGCCAATTTTTGGTCCCCAAAATTGCTACTCTCACTCCTTCCAGAGGAAGAAGGGAAAGTATTAAATACTTTCACCTCAATAAGTTTTCCTGCCTCCCCCCCCTGCCTTTTACCTGATAAATGATCAGCTGTGGACGATTTGTCCAGTTTCAGGAGGGCTGCCTCAATAGCTTGGCTGAAGGAATTCTGGAAGCTGGGCACAGGCATGCGGTCAGAACTGTCACTTTCTCCATCACTGTCCACTGGCACAGGGAGTGCCAGAGTGTCCTCATCTGAAAAAGGGAAAGGGCCTTGAGAGGCAGAAGGCTGCAGTGCAAATGCCCCTCCTGTTCCTGGTGAAGTGACAAGATTCCTTAGGTCTTGATGCATGGCAAAGAACCTGAAGCAGTCAAAAGAAATACTCTCACCTCTTGCCTTTGGAGCAGGTTTGGGCCATGCTTCTGGTTTTGCCTTTCCAACTCTCAACATCTGCCAAAAAGAGTTGTAAGACATGATTAAATCCTATGTACTAGAAGTCTCTTGCAGTCTCCTCCTGGAAAGGCAAGCAAATTTAAGAACCTCTTCAAGCATTTGAGCCCTGTGTTATTTCCATGAGATTTAACCCACAGTGTTTTTATGGGGAGAAAATGGTGTTCTCAGGCTAACCCTCGATTAAAACACAAGCCATTCTGACAGGCTTTCCTCTGCTCCATGGCTTACCTGGGCAAAGGAAGGGAAAGGAGGCTCTTCTTCTAAACTCCCACAGAGCAGCGGGCTGACCTGGCTGGCAGCAGGTGACAGTGGAGCTGGAGCAGCCTCTACAGAGAAAGCAGCAGATTGTTAATGCCAGTTGAGGCCGGCAAAGGCACTCATGCTGCTTATCAGGATAGAAGAGAAAGAAAGTTTTATTATCTTATGTAATTAACCATCCTTATCTCATCAGTTCCATCCATTAGTCACACAGTGGGACCTCTCAAAATTCTTCTGTCTTTTTATCTAAGGAAGACCAAGTTTGGTTGATTTTCAGGGTTTGGTGTTTTTTCTGTCAAGTTCCTTGTTTATTGTAGGCTGCTGTGTGGGGTTGTTTGAGTTGGGAGGGTTTTAAGAAAAACATTTAAGAGTATTTTGTAATTAATCTTTTTTACAAACTGTAAAGTTTGTAAAAACGTTTACAGTTGGTAAAGCATCAGAGGACAACAACTCAGCAACTACTTTTCATTCTAGTACGGTGCAGTAGGGAAGAGGAAGGTGGAAGGGAAAACCAGCAGCAGTGTTTTCCTGGCATGAACTGCCCTTCCCTTTCCGGGGAATTTTTAAATATTCTTCTGCCTCAGCAAAGACTTAAAGATGGGTAAACTACAGTGCAGACCTGTTACTGAAGCAGAGACAGTAAAAAGCAAAGGGCCAGAATATTCCTTAGCCACGTTGGCCTGTTGTGTATGACCTCATGGGCAAGCTAGGAGCAAAGCAGCCTTTGATCAGCATTAAGAACATTGAATGTGATGAGCTCAGTAGTGGATCCCAAAAGAAAGCCAACAGCTAGGTGTGATGTGTTTTTCCAGATGCTCACCTGTCTGAAATACAGGGCTTCTGCCAAGAGGAGACAAACAGAAGCTCTGGTGATCAACGCTGGTAGTTTCTCGGGGGCAAGAGGTAAAAGCAGGAAACTGCTGCAGATTCTCTAAAGCAATATGGACCTCTGGATCTAGAAAGAGGTTTTAAATTAAAGCACTACACAATGTGGGGGAGGACTGTCAACATGCAAAGCTGCTTTGGGAGCCTAGAAGGTGCCAACTCAATTTTCTTTCCACCCTCTATTTTAGAGACCAGTACAAACTCTGCTGCTGGATGGAAACGGTTCCTAGGCATTTTGATCCTTTTTCTCTTTTCACGATTACTATAAACCCAGAAGCTAAGAACCCTGAGAACTATACACAGCATGGAGATGGCTGTGCCCTTGAATGCCCTCCATTTCTCCCCCATCATGCAAGTATGCAGCAATTGCATAACATCATCAAGCATCCTGACTAATGGCTTCTATTTCTCACTCTTCAGACATATTTCCTAACACCTTGTAATCTTGCTCCAAGTACACACTACAGACTAAAGGCCTTGGAGTTCATCCTACAGCTCAAGAAATCAGATCATCAACCAAACAGCTGACTGGAAATCCATCACTAATGTTTAATCATGACTTACATTTGCCCTGTTTCTTGTTTTCTTCTATCTCAATTCTGCGTTCACGCCGTCGCTCATCACGAGCCTTCTTCTGCCGCAGGCGCTTCCTCTTTTCAAGGTCATCTAGAAGTAAGGCCCAGCATTAGACACCAACTCCACACCAATGCTCTGGCAACATTTCCCCCACCTTTAAGAACGTGGTATTTGGTTATAGCAGGTGAACAACAAAACATGCTTACAAATCACACATGCTCTTCCAAGCAGCCAGACTTCTGTGTGCTTTGTGTCATCACTGGCTACAGAACAGTGAACTGGGGTTGTTCTGTCCAGTGCTCATGAGACAGGTGGTGCAAGAAGAGTAAAGCTCCTGTGTATGGCCTTTTTTCTGCCACAAAGAGCTAAGAGCAGCTTCCCCTTCACCCTCATGGATACGTGACAGAGTCTACCAGAAAGGCAGTACCAACCTGAAAACAGCTCCAAAGTCTCTTTAGAGATGATGGGTGGCTTCAGAGCCAGTTCGCAAATGCTGAACTCGCAGGTGAGGGGCAAGTGACAGAGGTAGCGGTGCCGCTGTCTTATATCCTGATAAAAACAGAGCAGATATATTACAGCAGTCTACAGCCTGCCACAGTGACAAACAGCTTCTGGAAACAGAACACACATCAGTCAGCAAATCAAGTGGGAAAACAGCAGCAGTAACCAATAATCAGTCAGTTAATAAACTACAGACACGTGCAGGATACCCTGAGTCAGAGCCGCATGCTTCCAGATCTCCACCACCTGTACTATGATCAGAGCTGGATGCAGTCACTGCAGTTCTCTCACTGATTTTCTTCTTGCTCCTCCTTTCTCACTCATGGACATAAAATTCACAGAATAACAGAATGTCAGGGGCTGGAAGGGACCTTGAAAGATCATCCAGTCTAACCCCCCTACCAGATCACACATGAACATGTCCAGGTGGGTTTTGAATATCTCCGGAGAGGGAGATATTCACACAACCCCCCTGGGCAGCCTGTTCCAGTGCTCTGTCACCCTCACAGTGAAAAAAATTCCTCCTTATGCTTACATGAAACTTCCTATGCTTCAACTTCCACCACTGCTCCTTGTCCTGCCATTGGGCAATAACGAGCAGAGCCTGGCTCCAAATAACTTGAAGCCAATCCCCTAACTACCTCCGCACCCATTCTTGCCTGAGCCTGTCATTTCTTCCAGGTGAATTATATGCAGCAGTCACTGTGCACACCAACTCTTACCGCTGTCTTAATCTAAGGTATAAGAGTTCAAATTCCATCCCCTCTTCCAGAACTTCAGTGCTTTAAACACCTTTACTCTGTCCATCTCAAACACTGAAGTTTCTTTCCATCCTATTTTCCTGACATCTCACTTCTACCCTTGATGCTCACAAACAACTGTTTGTTCAAAAAAGAGGCAGAACACTTTTTCAGGTTGAGTGAGATGATAATTTATACAGTCCAAGCAACTGTCTTACATGAGAAAAGGATTTTCTTAAAACAGCTTTAACAACAAACCAATTTTAAGCCTGCAATACTCTTACTCCTAGAATATTCCTAACTTCTGGAACAAAAACTGGACTGCAGCCTACCTATCAAAAGCAACATGACATACTGCGCCTCGCGCGGATGCCCACCACAGCCTACCATGCCCATCCACTTATTACTGAAGAGAAACACATTTCATCTGTCAGCTCCAATGAGCAGCCTGCTAAAATGAGGGTCTCAAATTAATAGGAAGATAAAGTAATAACCTCTGTCATGGAGTAGCCAGTTGTCTCCACTACAGCTGCAGTTATCTTCTCAGGACTCTTCTCTAGGCTGCCATACTCCCGCACGAGGCAGCGGACGTTCACGGGGTGCAGGTACATGCACTGCCCATCCTCCGCTGCAAGGCAAGGGCCAAGCCACACGTCAGCCAAGTGTCCCTGCCCTTCTCCCGACCTCAGAACGATTCCAACTAATGAAATTAAAGCTCCTTTCTAAGTTCCTAATTTCACAGGGGTTGCTGCATCTAATGAAGTGACAAACACCTTCCTCAAGAAGGATCCCAATGATGGCCATGGCAGGGACTGGAGCTAAATGATCAGTGAGGTCCCTTCCAGCCCTGACAATTCTATGCTCTCTGCCCCACACAAGTCCAGGATTTCATTGTACTGACCTTGATAGAAATAGTAAAAAGGAGAGCTGCCAAGACAACCACTGCCAATTGTATCTTTAGGTTCTTGGGAGCTTGTTTCAGCTGGATTTGCTTCTTCTGCCGTGTTCACATCAGGTTCCCCTACAGTGTCCACCTCAGGTACCTCCTCATCATCTAGCACTGCCTCTTCTGCTTCCACAGGAGGTGAAAAGGAACTTGCCATATCAGAGCAAGGCTCCATAAGCTCCTCATCAAACGCAGAGATATACTCCACACCACACTAACACAGCAAAGAGCACAGTTAGTACCACATCACCTTATCCTAAAGACCATCACCTCTGCAAACACCTTTGGCACCAGCTCACCACACACTGCCAGAGCAGACTGTGACCTACCTTTTTCTCTTGGGAAACTGCAGGCTCCACAGCTTTGGAGCTGTCTAGCACCAGTTCTTCCACAGCTGCACTGATTCCAGCAATGCCACTGCTTTTACTCCGGGCCACAGAGAGTGCTGTTTCTCGCTCCTACAGAAGAGAACAAGTAAGTTTCATCCAAAAAAAGCACAGGCACTGTAGGACATCTAAAGGCTTTGCAAAGGAACACTGTACAGGTTTGCTCATATCTGCCCTACAGAAGTTAGCTGCAACTGCTGGAAATTTCTGAACCTGGCAGGGAAGCACATTCTCCCTTGAAAGCAGAACTCCTTTACGTTTATGGAAGGAACACCAAAGCATTATGAACATCACACCAGACACCCGTAATTAAAGACCTCAAATTTATAATGCTCTTCCAGCAGCAAACACTACCACCCTGATAGGACATCCGTGGTGGAGACCAGAATAGTCACACACAACTTGTACAGTAGAACATAGTTGAAACTCCACATACTCTTAAGAGAAGTTACTAAAGGCCTCCAGAGTGGTTCTCACCTTCAGTTCCTGGATAGCTGCCTCAATAAAGCAAGCCTCTGGGGTATGTTTTTCTTCCTCATACTGTTTCAGTAATGCTGCTTTCTCCTCCAGAATCACCAGCTGCAAGACCTGCTCCCTGGATGCCAGAAGCAGCTTTGAGTACTGGCTGTGCTGATCATCTGAACAGAAGGAGCACCAGACCATTAATATCCACATGGAGAAGCACCAGCTTGAACTGCTGTTTCTTGTGAGGTCTTTGTTGAGTTAACCCAGGATTAACTCAGCAAGAGATTGATACAGACTCCACGTATTACTATCACTGATCACCTAGGGGTCACCTAGGGCAGGTTACATAGGAATGCATCCAGGCAGGTTCTGAAAGTCTCCACGGAAGGAGACTCCACTCTCTGGGCAGCCTGCTCCAAGGTTCCATAACCCTCACCATAAAGAAGTGTCTCCTCACATCGAGGTGGAAAGTCCTCTGTTCTAGCTTCTACCTGTTGTTTCCTGTCCTCTTACTGGGCACCACTAAAAAGAGCCTGGCACCTTCATCTTGACATTAGCCCTCAGATATTTATAGACATTGATTAGACCCCCTCTCAGCTTTCTCTTCAGACCAAATAGCCCCAGGGCTCTTAGCCCCTCTTCACCGGAGAGATGTTCAAGTTCTGCAGTCATCCTTGTAGCTCTCCCTTGGACTCTCTCCAGCAGACCCCTGCCTCTCTCAAATCAGGCAGCCCAAAGCCAGACACGGTACTGCAGGTGTGGTCTCAGCAGGGCACATATTCACTGCTCCCCACCGGTCCACCTTTCTCTACAGAATACCAAAGCAATGTTGAGTTTCCCGGGTTTAGAATGATCCCAAATTCTGTATTTGTTCTTTTATGCAAGGATTTAAAGTCCACACTTTTAAATACGCAGGGACAGGCAAGCACAGAGCCTGCAGGCTGGGTCCCCATCACATGTTAGGAGACTTGGCTTTCTCCAAGGTGTCAAAGCATGCAGCCTGTCTCCAGTGAGGCTGACAAACGAGGTCAGCCAAGACATCCCCCAGAGCAGCAATCTCACAGAAAAAGCTCTTTGGTCACAGCTATTTGTGATGCTAACAGATCAGTGATGATGTATCAGTCATGTTACTGAAGTGGAGAAATCTGAAGTCAGGCTACAAAGCAGGTTTCATTATTGTCCCATAACATTCACAGCCTTCAGTGGGTAAGTGCAGATGATAGACGCTTTGGTGAGGATCACATCCTGGAAATAGCTTAGCAAAAATATCTGTGCCTAAGATGTGTTACGAGGAGCTGGAAGAAAAACATGTTAAGGACACTGCAGAACCAGGAAAAGCAGCAAGAGTCACACCAGTGACTGTACAATGCAAACCACATAACTTAACGGGATGCTTGAGAAGGCAGGAGCCTGCAGCACAGTAACTTGAAGGGAAACCACACATCAGCTAAAGCCTCACAGAACACAAAATGCAGGTAGAAAGCTTATTATCACCATGTGGCCATTAAGATTTTTGACTGCTGATGGCCATGTCTTATAGCCAGGTTTAAGGTGACAGCATGGCACTGCCGTGGTAAATCCCAGTCCCAGTTTGGAGCAGCATGCCAAGCAGCAGTATGCAGGCACACTCACCTCCGACGTACACAGGCTGCACCACATCCATCCACTGAGATTTGGGCAGTGCCACCAGAACACCCTTCTCTCTTCTCATGAGCTGCATGGTGATGGTATCACCAATTGCATACTGACGTGTTTCCATAGCAATGACACTGCCGCATATGAAGAGAGTTAGTAGGGAAAAATAACATTGCAAAAAGACACAATCTCACCAAAATACCAAATCTCACCTCTTCAGGTCCTTCTTGTGAACAGAGCCGTAACAGATAGGGCATTTACTCCAGGTCTTTTCACTCAAGGAGAGATAGTGAAGGATACATGACCAACAGAATATATGTCCACAGCGGGTGATCTTGGCTGCAGTTGGTGGGTACAGACATATTGGGCAGGAGGGCACTTCGTGGCTACAAATCCGCTGAAAGGACACAGGGAAAGAATAGTTCAAGTTTTAGACTTGGAAATCAGTTCCTCTGCTACAGAATTAGCCACCTGTAAGACCTACTCTAACACATTACTTTCCAGCTTTTTGAGCTCTGCTTATTTACCAGGAAATTAAGTACACTGTGAACTAAGTGACATCTTTAAACTGCACATGGAATAACTTTCAAAGCCACCCATTTGGTATTCCCCCTTAAGGACATTAGAAAACTCTGACTCTTGTCATGCTTCCCATCATCTCTAACAGCTAGCAGCATCTTCACTGTCTGAATTCAGACCCTGAGAAGACTGCAGACGGGCTCTGTCACTTCACTTACACAAGCAGACCTATTTAAATGTTTAACCTTGTATAATGTGCTTCATTTGCTTAACCTGTTTAACTTCAAGATTGAACTCACCTACTCCCATGAACATGCAAGCTCAGCAAGACACTGTGTTAGCATCTGTATGCTGTAGACCTAACTGCCAGGCAAGTATCTAGCCCCTCCAGCTCCCTGACAGCCTCATGCAGCCGTAAGCCTTCCTCCTTTCCAGCTGCACCATGCACCAAGAACAGTCTTGGCAAATATGCTTCTACTTGAGGCAGCCCACAGTTCTGATCACAAATCTCTCGGGAGATTTTCCATTCTGTTGCTAGGCAAGATGGGCCACCTATGCACTGAATAAGTCTTCAGAACTCTACACCCTAGGCCTCATCCATGGACTCCCGCCTGCCTTCTGCTAATACCTCGATCACAAGGACTCTGTCTACAGAATGTCAGATGCTATTTTGATGAGCTCCCATCTGCAAAAGCAAGAAGAAGCTGCTAATTTTCCTAATAGATTTTAGCACTTCTCTTTTCCTGTCATGAAACTATTTCGTAATATATTCCATGACAGATCTTTCCTAGTGTTGTGGGAGTGACAGAAGAGGATTCAACTCAAAAACAGCTGAGTTTTATGTAACATCACAGAGATAAAGAGGCAGTTAGACAGGTTGAGCTTCTTACGGAGGAGGGAAAAAACATAACAAAAAAAAAAAAAATCTAGCCCATCACAACTGACCACTTGCTCCACAAAGTCCCAGTTGACCAAGGTATCTGGATCAGCAAAGTGGACTGTGTAGTCCTGTTCTTCAGAGACAACAAACTGGCAGCTGGGGAAAGGCAAAGAGACAGATGATCCACTCAGTTGTTTCTAAAAATCCTTTGAGCACTAGCCTATAGGATTCTGTTAGCCTCCTCTTTCTCCAGCAGGAAACTGCTAGATGCAGGCAGCAACTTCTACCAACAAAACCCCAAAGAGCTCCACTCCTACTCAGCTTTCCAAGTGTGTCTCATTTCAGCTGGACACAGTGTCACATACTAACTACATGATCAGCCAGGCAGAGTGGTGCTCCAGAAAGGTGCAGAAAATAGCCAGCTCCATCAAGCATCTATTAAAAAACAAGGAATCCACAGTAGAAAAAACATGTCCACAAAACCTAGACCTACTGGGGTTCCTGCAAACAGATTTCACTACAATAAGCCATAAAACAACAGGGGAAAATCTGAGGTATCAATGCTGAAAACAGCTTTCACTACTTTTGACATGATCACATACAGGAGCTCTGAACAGGCTTCAAATTCTGGTGAATGCAGCCACTACTTCCAGCCAAAAGCACTCCTGCTGCTGCACTGCTACACTGACCTTTTGGGTATGCTACATGCCCAGTGGCTAGCGAGATCACCAGCAGCATAAGAATGAAGAATCACATAAATAGTTGCTTCTGGGACTTACAAATTCAGATCAGCTTTGATCCAGCAGCTGCTACCTCTACCACTTCTGTAAGGCAGCTACACAGATATTCCCACATGGAGACTCATATACCACAAGCAGTAACAGAAAAACAGAGAAGACTACTTGGTTTGTTTCTAAAAGACTCCTTCCTAAGACACCTTGTAGCTAGGTAAAGATGACAACTTGGTAAGATTTTTATCCCTTTCAAGTACAGTCATTACCACCAAGAATACTACAAGGAGGTAACTCCAAGCTAGAAAAATCAATACAAGTAGTCAAGATCACACAACTCCCTTCCTGATCATCCCTTACAGCTCACTGCCTCTACAGAAGTCTCAGACCCCTGTTGGTCTTCCACTCACTTGGCCTGCAGGAAGAGCTCCTTGTTGAAAGGCTTATGTCCCCACTTGTTCCTTTTTCCCCAGTTGCCATGTCCACTCCCATCAAAATGGCCTGCTTGGCCACGGGGTTCAAAAGTGAAGTTCAGTAAGTGGTTCAGATTGATCTTCTTGGGACCAGAGAACTGGGCAGGGCTGAACTCTGCCCGTCGAGCCTCTGCTACCTAAGAGACAACAGCATTTGTTAGAATTTGGTAGAATTGCCCGCAAAAGCCTCAGCAGGAGGTGATATGCAGGCCCCATTCGTGGTTCTGAACAGAATACACAGCATCCACTCACCTTCTCCCATTACAGTTCTGCAAATCAAGTAAAGCTGTGTTAGAAGTGCCTGAGAACTGCAAAGCTCAAACTGAGTGGCCTTACTCCACACTGACCAGGAGAGCATAAAATCAACCCACAGGAAGACAGTAACACTTGTCAAAACCTAGCAGTCAGGGTTAGTATGAGAAGAAAGTTCTGAAAATACCATTTCAGATGGTGAGTAACACAAGCCTGATTACTATTTGTACAGCTTATACTTGGCTTGGTTAGTTTTCATATAATGAAGCAAAGAATTGGAACTCAGGGCCAGCAAGTAAGCTCTGGCAGTCAGGAACTTTGATAAGCAGTGTTCCTCTACCACTAAACCCGAAAATCAGAGTATTAATGAAAACCCACAAATAATCTGCAGTGTTTAGATCCGTATCAGCATGAAAGTGGCAGTCTGATTTTACTCCATCTTGATGTCACCAAGGCTAACAGAATCACTTTGCCAACATCACTCTCAGATGCAAATCCACACACTAGAGTAGTCAGACACTCGCAAAGTTAGGGACTGTATCACTAGGTATTTCCAGGAAGGCTCTCTGTGTCATGAGCTATGTGCAAGGCCTGTCTAGGTACTCATTGCTTGAATGGTATTTTGTTTGCACTCCTGTTGTAGCCAAGTCGTTCTGCTCACACTCACTCTGACATTTCAGGCCAGAAGCTGGACACAGACCTATTTAGGTCAGAGTGATCCTCTGGTCCCAAAGATTAATGCCATGCCTCCAAGGCCTTCTAATTCTCACCTCATCTCGTCTCCCACCATTAGAAGAGCTAAAAAGTTTGCCACTTCCACCGCCACCTCCCCGTTGAGGTGGCATCTTGTTAAAAGCTTTGCTTTTCTGTGGAGCGGAGCGGCGGGACTGGCTGGCACAGTTCTCATGTTTTGAGGAGCAAGATTCTCTTTTCCGGTTGTAGCGCTGCTTGGACCCACTCGTGTTCTTGCCATCTGCAACAAAGAAACCCAGTCACCCAGTCACTGCTGCACTCGTGCTGGCCTCACCTGGGAAAACTCCCATCAGGCCCCGGTTAAAAGGCTGCTGTTCGCCAGCGCGTCACACCTGCCCCCACTGCACCCCAAACCACCTCGCAGCCCACGCGTCTGGTCAGAGTGTAAGAGGAGGCACTGGCTGCACTTCATCTTTTCTCCTTCACTCAGATTTGGAACTGGATTTCACATGGTGCCTGGAACAGCAGGTGGTAACCACCACCACCACACCTAGCTCCTTTTTCCATTCAGTTCCCTGCAAACAGACCCTTTTTTACATGCTGCTCCCTTTTAATCCCACAAAGCCAACAAATACTTATCGATCCTGAAGTGCAAACCCAAAGCTTTGGCCTTGCAGGGCACATACCCAACATCGAAGTACCAAGTCCATCAACCTATGCAACAAGAGCTGTTTGCATAAAAGGACACTGAGTGCACCACCAACCCAAACACAGGACACAGCAGTGAAAGCACAAAGCAAAGGAGCAGAAACAAAACTCACTAGCAGAAAAATCTGTCAGGCTCTTGAGAGGGGTTTGCTGTGTCTAAATAGATGTCTCATTAATAGAATAGCACCAACCAGGCTGGAAGAGATGGCTAGAACAGAAAATTCGTACTATGGAACAATTTCCGATGGTCTTAACCAGACCAGAATGGTCCCAAGGGCACAACAGATTGCTCACCTGTCTTTATCTCAGCTTTGCTACCAATGGCCCTAGCTTTATCTGCAGAAGAGTTATGCTGATAAGCTTGAAATCCGAAGTCCCCAGGCCCATCTGTCCACATTCTTTTTTCAGTAAGTCTCACTTTTTCATCATTTTCAGAGTTCTCTCCCACCTGTGCCTCCAAAAAAAGTGAGGCAGTGGGCTAGGTGGTCCATGTACACTACTGAGGATCCAACTTACTCTTTAGAATAAGCTAAGTGATAGAAGTGACTTGACTGAGGTTTGTGGTGGTCTGCTGTTTCCAGCACATGGCAGATCTCAGTCTTTGCCTGCAACTACAGTGACAGCGGTAAAAGGACACTATTGTTACAAACTCCATCACCAGAACTGGCCATTTCAACAGGCTGATTCAGAGCTAGACCAACTCCTTCAGAACCACAGACGTGTAACTCTCCCACACGCCTGCACAGCTTGTGGTGCTGCACTGCATGTCAGGCTAAAAAAGACACAAGCTGAGTATTATCAGGGACAACCCACACCAGGAGCTGCCATGGAGCAAGGGTGTGCCCAAAGCTGGCTGCATGATTATTTAGATAGACCTTTTCTGAGAGCATTTCTAGGGAAAAGGCTCTAATCATCACCACTGAATCTCTGGTCAAATATGAAATAATTTTGAAGAACTTTGGACAACTGCTTGAGCTGTTCAGGAGCAAGCTGTCGCTTCAGCGCTCAACACCCTCTGGAATCTGCAGCTCCAGAGATTCAGAGCGAGGAAATGAAGTTCACAGGACTAAAAGCAGCTCCAGGTGACCAAAGTGGCCTGGAGATGTGGTACTGGTTTGTTACTGGAGGAGGTTTCCTTCCATCTTTGAGGCCTCTTTTCAGCTGAGCTATGCTGCAGCCAGCAGCATTGCACAAGGGGATCACACTCGTGCTGCAGGGTGATTCCATGAAACACACCAAAGAGACTGCTGCTGCTAAGGCAAACAGCCCAGTGAGTCAGAGGTGGCTAAGCAGTCAGGCACCTCAGCTGGGCATGCTCACATTATGGAAGGCCTAGTAATGTCTGCAAGAACTAATCTTGTCCATCAGGTCTTGAGCACCACAGAGAAACCCAACAAGCCTATTTTTCCTTAGCTAATTTATTCCATCCTAAATGGGATGGGACTCCTGATGGTGCATTAATAAAACCCAAAGAAACTTTTCTATTGGAAATTCCCCAGTTTAATTTCTAAGGCCAAGTCTGAAAGGTAGCTGGAATCCAAGTTCCACAAGTACAACTGCTTACACAGACGGAGACACTACCACCACTAATGTCCACTTCTTTACTTCCTCTGCTGGAGTCGATCACAGGAGGTAACTCTAGAAAGCATCTAAAAAGTGAGAGCTTGACTGGACTTAAATCCAAACACCATCAGTGCAAGGTCATGTATGTAACTAAAGGCCAGCACTCTAGGGAAGGGCTGTGGCCTGTTAAGAGTATTTTCCATCTCAAAAGACATGCAAGATTTTAAGAACATCTTCCACACCTTTCCTGGAACAGGACAGAAATTGGGTAAAGCCCTTCAGCTACATGTAGAGCCATAAGGAACTCAAGCAAAAAAATCCCATCTGGTGACATGCCAGCAGCTTGTGTGCAACAGCTACCAAAATCACAGCCACAACTGCAGACAGGCGGCACAGTACGTGCTCACCCTGTGGCTATTTGTCCCAGCACTATGAAATAAGAGACTGAAAAGTAATAAGGGTAGTTAAGGATAACAAAGCTTGTGCATGAAATCCTACTGCTAAGGCAAAAAACCTCTGTGCGTCAGCTAGGAATTCCTCCAGAAATGACTGCCGAAAAAGTTCTTCTCAAAAAGATTTTTCTGTGTTTGAAGTTAAAACTTTACAGCATAACCCAAGTTGCTGTGGGCGAGACACCTCCCGCAAACTCGCTCCAGTTTTTGCTGTGCAAGATCAACTAAGGCACATGCAGAGCAGGTGACGCTTGGCTACCCTGTCCCTAAGTCCATTTAGAAGGTCCAAAAAGACATCAACGCCTTGAAGATGCTCATCTTGTGAACCCTCTGGAATACACTCTTGTTTTCTCAGACACGAGTAACATAGCTGAAACAAGTCACTGAGGAGGAAGAAAATTAGTACCATGATGGTGATGTAGCAACCTGTTGACACTCTCACACATACTTCAGGGACTAAACCCACTAATTTTAATCACTACTGACCCACTTCTAAGTTTTAGGGGAAAAAAAAAATCCAAGATTGCCAGGAACACTCTGCTCCCGGCAGGTTTAGGCAGCTTACGTCTTACTTTGGAAAGACAGGTGACAGGAACTACAAAGGCTCGTCATGAACCGCTGTGTCAGCAAACTCAGCTGTTCGCAATGACAGACATCACACTAGGTTAAGTGCCATATAAGCAAACCCTGCGTAACTAGCTCGAGCTACTGCAAAGTAGGTTACTCCAATACAGCCAGGAAGGGGAACGCTGTGCACTGATATAAGACCTGTGGCAAGATGAGCACGCTGGACTTGAGTAAAGAACGAAGCTAAGGGTTCTCTTAACAGGCACTGGCAAATGTATGTTCTTACCATAAAGCCAGAGCTTTGGCTCTCAAGCTGATTACTCCAAGGCCAATGAAGACAAAGCATTAATCCTTAAAGGAAGTAGAGAGTAGGAACTGCAGCTCACCCAGCAGGAACAAAGCCGGAAGGGGAAGGAAAAAGAAAGCAAAACCTAAAAGTGGCCTCAAACGGTGCCTATTAAAATCCAGTGGAGAGGCAAACAACTTGACAGGAACAAGTTCAGTTTCACCCAAACCCGAACTGGACACAGGGCCATCGGCCCCCACAACCTCATGCTGCTCACTCGCTCACGGCTACCCCGTTCCTCTCTCCCGAACCGTGTCAGACCCAAACGCCGCTGAGGGGCCGTCGCTAACGGCTTCAACCCCCCGACACGCGGCTAGACACCCATCTCGTTCCCGCGGCCCCCCTGCCAGGACTGTTCCAGCTCTTACCGCCTTTGGGCTTAGACTCCCCCGCGGCGGGCCCGGCCGAGGCAGATCGCGGTTGCTGCGCTTTGCTGCCGGCCGAGGAGCCGGGCGGTCCGGAAATGCAGGGGCTGCTCTTGTCCATGGCGGAGGCTGAGGCGTGTGTCGCGCCGGGAGGGCTCTGTAGCATCAACGGGCGCCCCGGCGGGCGAATGGCAGCCCTGAGCGGGGGGAAAGCACGGGCGCTGGCGGAGCCGGCGGGGGCTCAGGCTCATGGCCCGCGGGGGCGACCGGCGGGGGCGGCGCAGTGTGGACTCGGCCTCCTTCATGGCGACATCTTCTCGCTGCTCCGCTCGAACAGGGGAAGGCCGCGGAAGGCCGGGCCGGGCCTGCGGGGCTCCGGGCGAAGAGAGAAGGAGCTGCTCAAAGAGCCCCGCAGGGCCCGGCGTTGCCTGCCGCCCGAGTGGTCGGCACCACCCAGGCACCCACCAGCTCCTCGGCGCCGCCCCGGCCCCGGTTCGGCCGCCGCTGCCCCGTAATGGCGACGAGTCGCCCGCAGCAGTGGCCGGGACCCGGATGGAGCCGTTCCGGGCGGGCCTCCAGAACTCGTCGGTCTCGCACGCCGCGAAGCACGCCGGGAGCTGTAGTTCCCCTGCAGGCACCCGCACGGCTCTCGGCCGCCGCCCCAGCGCCCGACCCCAGGGCCATCCTGACTCCGGCTCCGAGAAGGACCCGGAGCCTAAGCCAAGCTCCGCTGGCGCTGTTCGGCAAACGGAGTCCCGCGAGCGGCGGCTTCACCGCCGCCCGGAGCGGTAAAGTGAAATAACGAGATGGGGAGTCAGGGTAGAGCTTGTCCTTTATTTTCCACGCAAGCTTTGGAGCAGTGCATCCGGCAGAACCAGAGAGATAAATGTCAGGACACAAATCTGAAGAGTAGGAAATGTTTGGAACAGAAAGAACTAAACAGTGCCAGATCTTAACCAGGTACGAACTGACAGTACCAGCGTTGTCACACGTGTGAAAAGAGGCCTGAGAGGCTACAAAGACTCAAGTGTTTCCATTGAACTGTATGTAGTACACGTCGCTGAAAGATATTAAACTCTACCATGTCTAAGTGGTATTTTTAAACTGTTTCTCAAAATAAAAAACCCAACCAACCTACTCTCAATTTACTGACCAAATTACTCAATTACTCTCAATTACTGACCAAATTATGAGGTTGCTTATCATAGTATTTAGGTATTTTGGATTTAACAAAAGCAGCTTTCTAGCAGAGTCATCCACATTTGCGGAGAAATATCAAGTATCATGAGCAATACTAGAAAAAAAAAGTAGATGGCCATAACACTTTTAAAGGCAGAACACCACTTTTATTAGCAAAGAAGCTGACTGTGAAAAAAAAAATATCGTGAGGTAGCTGAGATTCTTTGCCCCAAGTACAGTAACAATACGCTACAAAAATCCTTGCCATTGCCCTTGAAGGCCAAGGTCTGCTTCCTCAGGAAGACTGGAGGCACCAGGCTTCATGCTATTAGTGTGCAATTCAGTAACTAGATACTAGAGTTTGAGAATCAGTGCATGGCTCTGAGCACCTTGAGAACAGGAACAGAACCCAGGCAGACAATGGTGAAGTGATTATTCTCCCAAGTCACAAAATTGCATCCTGCAATGCGCTGCCAGGTAGGATTATATTTCCTGTCAAGCTCCTGCAGAACAGACCACCCAGAACTTGACATTACCATTCAAGTGCTGTCTTTGGAGAATGGAAAAAAAGGCCTTAGAAGGAATTGTGAAAGAGAAGGGAAAGTACAGCAAAAGTACATAAAAGGAATACAGAACAAAGTGTTAAGCACACCAGACTGAAGAGAAAGTCTGGCTGGGTTATCTAGTGTATATGAACTTCCTCCTCTAAACCTGCTTATCAACAAGCATTTCTACTTGACTGTTGAAATTCGTACAGAATTCAGTAGGAATATGAGCAAACCCCTATCCCTTTGACATGAGTTGCAATACCACACTCCACATTGCATTCCCCCAGACTGAGCGGCAGATAGTGCAACACCTTACTGCATCTCTTCAGATGTTTCCTTTATCACAGTTGACTGATCACCCGCAGCTACCTGGAATAAACAAACAAACAAAAAAAAACCAGAGCTGCAGGAGTCTTTACCTGCTAGAGTCAACTGCCAAGCAGGCACAAAGGGACCATCATCCCCAGCGAGGTTTCAGGGCTCGCACTGTGCTCACGGCCGGGGCTGTGCAGCTGTTTTATCCAGCGTGCCGGAGGGGCAGGCACAGCCCGTGCTCAGACAGAAGCAGCGGGTCAAAGCCCAGCCGTGTCAAGCAGCTGCTCCGCAAGCGCTCCGGGCGCCCGGAGCCACACAAGCACCACCACAGCAGTTTCAAGCCCCGCCGGCCACGGCCGCGCTCAGACCTTTCGGCAGCTGGGCAGCAGCCCGATGCAGCCCGGGAGAGGGCTCAGTCGCTCCAGCGCCCGTCCTCGACAGCCTTTCTGCACCAAGAAAAGCGCCCACCCTCATTTTCAGCTTTCCCGCTGCCCGAGGCCGACCTCGGCCCTTCTCGGACCGGCCCCACACCGAGGCCGCTTGCCCAGCCTTTCCCTTACCGCTGCCAGGCATCTCGGCATCGGCGCGGAGGGGAGTGGGCTGGGCGTGCGCTCACCCTTGGCAGCGTTTCAACCGATCCGCGAGGGCCGACGACGACTCGGCGCCGCCGCTCCCGCCCGCCGGGCGGACTCTTACCACCCTCGAGCTCACAGCCTCTCGCAGCAGGTCCGAACCGGGCGTATCGAGTTTGTTGCCCGTCGCTGCCAGGTGCGGCAGACTGCAGCACCAGCTACAACGCTGCTGTGAGCCGCCGCTGCCCCGTAACGGCGACGAGACGCCCACCGCAGTGGCCGGGACCCGGATGGAGCCGTTCCGGGCGGGCCTCCAGAACTCGTCGGTCTCGCACGCCGCGAAGCACGCCGGGAGCTGTAGTTCCCCAGCGGGCACCCGCACGGCTCTCGGCTGCCGTCCCAGCGCCCAACCCTGGGCCCTCTGCCCCATCCTGACTCCGGCTCCGAGAAGTACCCGGGGCCTAAGCCCAGTTCCGCTGGCGCTGTTCGGCAAACAGCCTCGCACGGGGTCCCGCGAGCGGCGGCTTCACGCACACCTGCTCACCGCCCACCGCCGCCCGGAGCGCTAAAGTGAAATAACGAGCTGGGGGCCAGGGTAGAGCTTGTCCTTTATTTTCCAAAGTGGCTCTCCAAGGGGCATCAGCAGAAACAGAGCTCATGCTTTGGGGCAGTGCATCCAGCAAAACGAGAGAGGAAGAGTCAAAACACAAATCTGAAGAGCAGGAAATGTTTGGAACTAAACAGTGTCAGTACTCACACAGCACAAGTACTAATTAGCAATACTGTACATCGCTATAAAACTTTCAAAGGCAAAACTGCTTCAAACAGACGTGCTAGCAAAGAAGCAGCTGTCTGGAAAAAAAATAAATACAAGGAAGACTTTTTTGGCATTTTTCCTCTTTATATCCACAATGTAACATCCTCTGCTATAGCATAATCCCTGCCATTGCTCTTGAAGATCAAGGTCTGCGTCGTCAGGAAGGCTGTGGTAACTGGTCAGGAGTCAGCATAGTCCTGTAACTGGGTATAAGGTTCAGTAACAGCCCCTGGGTCTAACCAGACTTGAAGAGTAGAATGGCGACTTGGCCGAGGTAGAAGTAGATGAAGTGCTTGGTCTCATGAGTTACGTAGCTGCCAAAGTTCCTTCCCACAATGCAATGCCAAGTGGGATTGTATTTCTTGTCAAACTCCTGCAAAACAGATAATCAGAAATTCAGAGCTCTTATAAACAGGTATTCATTTCTAAGCAAGGCAATTAGAGCAAGAGCAGATGCTTGTAAGTACTAATATTATCTTATTTACAACTTATTGTTCACCTACTGCTTAGTCGGATAAGAAGAAACACACAAAAAAGCCACAGTGCTTCCCCTCTGAGCAGCAGTAAGTCGAAAACATGACTTTTGTTCAGGGAAAGTCAGCTTTCTCCCTCTGCAATTCATAATACTAACTGCAACTACAGCCCTCCAGTAAAACCTTCAGCATTAGTTTTATTCCCACAGAGACTAAGCCATAATTTAGACTTAGTTGTTCCTCTGCAACTGGAGTGCCAAAGTAACTCAAGGAACATTCTTGGCCACATGCTCTGTAACACCAGTACTAACAACAAATCAAAGAACTGGTGTCTCACTTTAAAACAAATCCTCTAAAAATTCCCAAGTGGTTACTACAAAGAATATCTGAAAAATACTCTTTCCCTAGTGTCACAGACACTTCCTGCAGTGGAGGAAAAAAAAAAGCCTTTCTCTATTGTGGGCACAGCAGACCCACTAGAGAAATATTGAAGCAATTCTTCTGTTTAGTTCAACCACTTTTTAAACAGTTCTTCCACTCAGATCACTTCAGCTTCCAGATATGATCTTTGAATTCCTCATTCTCCTGAATTGACAAAGCAGGAAATGTAATTGGAACTGCATCTTTCCCAAGGTCAGAATTGTTAATCCGACAGGAAGAGCAATATAGAAGTTGGAACAGCAGATAGAGCCACCAGGATTTGTTTTGTGGGGTTTTTAATTTTTTGTGTGTACATCACTCCACAAGGCAGTGTGATTACAGTAGACTTGAAGAAAACTACTTTTGCATGCAATTTTTGACGTAGCTGGCCAGAACTGTAAATGGATCCTTAAGTTCAGTAGAACTGAAATCTAGGACTATGTAAAACAGACTTTGTCTCAGAGGAAAACCATAGGAGAGCTCAATAGAGCCCCTGTGTTTTGTGGCAGCTCACTGGTCACAGGGACAGTCAGCTGCCACTTGCTATTCACCTGGACAACAGGACAGGGGCAGAAAAGGCTTGAGTAGAAGGCACTGCAAGACCTGGAAAAGTCCATGGGACAGGTGGGGAAAGGAACATAAGGACAGCAGCCTGCAGAGGAAGTGCAGCTTGCTTCTCCAGTGTCTCTGGAACTTGTTTCTCTAGAGCTACTTGCCTGTCCGCATCCTCCCTACTTCATGTTTCACGTGCATAGCTTTCACGAGGACACTACAAGCACGCATTTACCTTCTTTATGTGAGCAGCAATGTCCTTCTCGATGTTGTATTTCTCTAAGGCCTGAGTAGCACACTCCACAGCATCCTGCTGCATCTCCTCTGACATGTCCGCATTCTTGATCACTGCCTTTCGATCACTCATGATTGCCTGTATTGAGCAAAGAAGAGAATTCAAAGCTGCAGCTGCCAAGCAGGCACACAGGGACCATCATCCCCAGCGCTGTTTCAGGGCCCGCAGCAGTTTTAGCCAGCGTGCGGACTGCCCCCGGTGGGGCAGGCACAGTCCATGCTCAGACAGAAGCAGCGGGTCAAAGCCCGGCCGCGTTAAGCAGCTGCTCTGCAAGCGCTCTGGGCGCCCGGGGCCACACAAGCACCACCGCAGCGGTTTCAAGCCCCGCCGGCCCTCCCCGACCTTTCGGCAGCTGGGCAGCGGCCCGAGGCAGCCCGGGAGAGGGCGCAGCCGCTCCAACGCCCGGCCCCGACGACCCTTCCCTGCCGAGGGTGCTGCATTCCTAATAGGCTCGGTACTCGCGGAGCTCCGCAGGGCTACCGGGAAGACTCCCATCTACAGCTGCCCGGGATGCCGGAAAGGCAGAAGAGGATGCCGGGAAAGGGTCGTAGTAACAGAGGAGGCGCCGGCTTGTCCGGGCACCGGCTGCCCAGCCTCAGCCCTCTCATTGCCCGGGTCCGATTTCTCCTCATTCGGCAGCTGCCCCACCCCATCGTTCGATGCCCTTAAGACACTCTCCTCACCCCTGGAACGCTGCCGCGAGACCAGCCCTATGTGGAAGGGAGCGGGAGCAGGCGCGGCACAGAGAAACTGGGACACGCAACTCCCTCCGCTGCCGCGCCGGTTTAACCGACCCGCGCCCGCCGCCGTCTCCTCCAAGAACATCCAGCCACACCCACTCCGTACTGTCCGCCAGCCATTGGTCAGTACCACCACCATCCCGATCGCTCATTGGCTAGGATCCGGCCATCTCCTAGCATTTTACTTCAGCACTTTCTTTCAGACCGGCATACCTTGCGCCTGCACCCGTTCTCATAGCAACGGGCAGCCGTGGAGATGCACGTTACGCTGAGGCTAGGCGAGAGTGAGGTGTCTGAGGTGGTCCCGGGTCTTCTAGCGTCTCCACCGGGGCGATCCCCGGGTACGGCGCATCCGCGGTACCCTTTTTGCGGGTATGCCTGAGCTGGTTGCTTACAGGCGGCGTGCGACCTCTGTTCAGCCTCTTAGTTCCTCACAGCTAAACTGCCTGAACGTGGCAGGTTGCTGAGATCTCTGCAGTGGCCGGTGCCTAACTACAGAGTGAGAGAGGCATCGAATGTTATGCTTTGCAAGGTGCTCTGCTAAGAATGTCGAGGAGAAAAAAATTAAAATTAGGCTTTGCTGACTCCTGTAGATGAGAAAACATGCTAGGCGTTGATAGCGGTGTTACTGCATCGCAACAAGGAACAAAGGTCTTGGCAAGTGATGCCAACTCGTACTCGTGGAGGGCAGTTTCTGGTTGGATTTCCTAACAGTGATGTAAGTTCTTGTAAGGGGAGATAATTAACTTTCTGTCTGCGAAGCTGATGGTTTCTGGATTATTCCAAAGATGTGGTAAGTGGGGCGGGCATCTTCTGCAAAAAAGGTAGTAGGACAGGTCCCTAATTTCTAATAAAGTACCAATTCTAATTAGTATGCTTATTAGGTACTAATGGTCCTAATGGGAATCAGAGGCAAATTTTAACTTCTCTCCGTTCACGAGAATCCACAAACCAACAGTACCGGCTATGCCCCCTACAAGGTTTTACTACAAACTGCGGAATTAAAAATTCAGAGATTAGATACTTTCAAAATTACTCAAACGCGCGGCGTGAGGTGTGCCATGGGGGGGTTATCCCAGCATGGCTGTTCTACCATCGGCGGCGCTGGGATGCTTGCCGCGCTTCAGGCCAGTACTTGTGTCCCCGTCAAGCTCTGCAAAACCGGCCGGCGCCGGTACGGGCTCGGTACGGCCAAGCACAGAGCCCGGGCGAGTCGCGGCTGCCGCGAGCCGCGGTGCCCGGCGGGACGGAGGCGGGCGGTGTGCCCTCGCAAGATGGCGGCGGCGCTGCTCGCCCGCCGCGGTGGGACTCTGCGGGAGCTTTGCGGCTCCGTGCGGAGCCTCGCCGCCGGGCCGGAGACGCATTTCGGCTTCCAGACCGTGACGGAGGCGGAGAGGAGGAAGAAAAGTGAGGGCGACGGGGTCCGCGGCGGAGCCGTGCGGCACGCCGCCGGAGGGCGGGCTGGGCCGGAACGGTGCTCCCGGGCAGCCGGCGTGCATCTGCTGTGGAGGGGTGCAGGAGATGTGTTGGCAACTCGGCATTTACCGGGAGTCGCAGTGAATAGCGTCAGTGTTGGTCCAGCTGGGTTCTCCCTCTCCGCTCTGGAGGGGTGACGGACAGAGGCTGTTTCTCCAAAGAGGCGTCTGTCGGGCAGCCAGCTCAGTGGGATTTTGACGGAGTTTTCAGGTGATACTTTTTTGGTTGCGTTTACTGGCACACCTCCGGGAGGTAATAAAGGACATACTTTACTTCCTCAGGAGCATGCTTAAGTAAACTGCATCTCATTCTCGTGTTGGTCCTTTGCAGTTTACCAGGTGTTTGAAAGTGTGGCCAAGAAATATGATGTCATGAACGATTCAATGACTCTAGGGATTCATCGAATATGGAAGGATATCTTTGTACATAAGATGAACCCTTCCCCCGGAACGCTTCTTCTTGATGTTGCTGGAGGAACAGGTAAATAATTTTAAGTCCCACATGACAGTGCCACACCAGTTTTGAACTATTTGAGTCTCCTCAGACTCGAGTTGTCTTTTACCCCCTTAGTTCTCTGTCTTAAAAATTAGTGAAGCATCTGCTTAACTTCCACAGAGAACCCTTGAGAGTTGACTTCTTTTGAACTCCAAGGCTCTGAAAATGTTACAGCACTGAAACACTGTTTCCATTTGTAGGCAGTCACAGACTGCGTTTAATATGTTCCTTTTACACGTTTATGCACACACTGTACACTGCTGTATTCTAATAAATATATAAAAATGATTCAAAAATTAACTTGGTTTGATGTTTAAAAGCTTGTCTTCTGGCTCCAGGAAAATGAAGCACATTTCAGAGTGTGTCTCTTTCAAAATAAACACAGGTGACATTGCCTTCAGATTTCTCAATTACGTCCGCTCTGTGCGGGAACGCCAGGTCCAGCGGAAGCTGAGGCAGCAGCAGAACTTATCCTGGCAGGAGATTTCTGAGACTTACCAGGAAGACAAATTGAAGTCACTAGGGGATTCTCAAGTGGTGGTCTGTGACATCAACAGAGAAATGTTAAAAGTTGGGAAGCAGAAGGCACAGCATCTTGGCTACTTGGAAGGTAGGTCCTGCTTTATATTGCTTCAGTGGCATTGAACACACAGCAGCTGTCATGCCATCAGCATGTGATGATGAGGATGGCCCTTGTGCAGTCAGGATTTGTGCTCTGTGCTTGCACATCTGCCAGTGCTGAGTCACTTTGGCAGTGAGCACAGGTAGTGTTCAGATGTACAATGATCCTCTTGAATAGTGCTGGAACTTTGAGAAATACATGTACAGGAGTGCCCACGAGGTCTGATGTGAACTGGTCAAATCATGTAAACCTGCAGTTTCTCTATGTTCAAATGCATCTGATTTTGCTAGGGGAGAGGATGCAAAAGAGCTCAACTCTAGAATGCTCACACTAAAGATACTGTAATAGGTATTTTTAAGAATCAAGACAGCAAATACCAAAGGCACAAACTGAAGTGTGTTGTGTACAGTTGGAGCATGTGCTAATAATACTCAGAGAAAGTGAAATGCTAGTTTGCAGGTCAATGGATGATTTACTGATCTCCAGAGTTTGTTTCTTATCTGAGCAGCTTGCCAGCCTGTCCAGAGCTCATTGTATGCATCATAGTTTGGGAACACCTGAACTGTGCCAGCACTATAAAAGCTTTTTGACAGTAGCTTAGGACCTAAAATAAAGTTTGATGTTGCCTCCCAACTACTACAGATAAAGCATTTCATTTAACTTGCCCCACTTTTTGGGTATCTTTGTGATTTACCCAACTCTCGACATTAATATTTAGTTGTTTTTTCTTTCTGTGTATATCATAGCTGTAGAAGTCAAACTATCTTCTTGTTGCTTGGATTGCCTTATGCCCAACTGTGCACAGTTCTGACTTCTTACACCTTTTCACTCCCTTGTTCAGCACGCATCCATGTCCTGCCTTCTGTTTTTCTTGCAGTTCCTCCTTGTTACAGTGATCTCTGGAGCTTGCTTATCTGTTGATTGTCTGAGCTCTAATTAATTGTTAAGGAGCAGAGGTTCCTGCATCCATTCACCAACAGTGGGGGCTGTGCATGCCAAGAAGTCATGTGTTGCACAGCTGTTGATGGTGCATTTTGGCAAGCAGCAGCAGCAGCCGCCGGCTGTGCTGCATGTGCCCCAGTGACTCTCGCTTGGGAATGGACACCCCTATACTATACTCAGTTAAACTCCTAGCCTGTGATTTTACCACAGTGCCTTCCGAGGGGCAGTTTTTCTCTTGCTCAGAGTGTGTTACTGATGCTGGCTTCTTGGGTATCTTTTCCAATTCTGTTTCAGTAACATTGGCAATTGCTGCTTTAGTACGCACGCAGCATGCTGCCTTGCACGCAGCAACTTCTACACCTTGAGATAGGTGTCTTTTGTAAAAAATAAGTCCCAGTGTCTCTTGGCAACAGCTGTTCTTTTCTGCTGTATTTTGCTCTCTTCCATGTCACTTTCTAGCACACTGCTCTTTGAAACTGCTGATCTCTCTTGTAGAAGACTGTTCTGGCTTCACAGATAGACATGGATAGATCAATTGGGGTTGTAGGAAGCAACACAGCTGCAACAGTGCTGGTGGAAGCAGTGTGGCTTCTCATGTTCCTCAGTTTAAGCCAAGTGGTAGCCAGCTGCTTTCCTCTGCAGTTGGCAGACTAAAGCAATGTGAACACAACATGCACATATATGCAGAAGAATGTTTTGGCTGATCTGCAGCATTAACCACTGAAAGGTTTGTGAGTATAGAGAAAGGTGTCTTTTCCTCCAAGAAAAATGCAGCATTGAAATCTTAGTTTTAGCAATCACTTTATTAATAACAATTTCCTTCTGGATTAAGTTCTAGTTTTTCTAGAGCAGTCTGATTTCTATAAAATGTTCTTGGCTTGTGTTACAGGTGTGTCCTGGGTACTTGGGGATGCTGAAGAGCTGCCCTTTGATGATGCTAAGTTTGATGTTTACACGATTGCCTTTGGAATCCGAAACGTAACTCGTATTGATCTGGTAAGTCACTGCGGTGCTTCTGACATGGAGTCCTCATGATTCACCTGAGGCTTTTTATTCTAGCAGAGGAAGCAAAGGAAGAATTGCTTTGGATAAAGGAATGTCTTTGTTTACTGCTGAAGCATTTGAAATAAGTGGCATGCAGTGTGCAACTCGTTTGAGTGAAGAATACTGCTAAATGTCCCACCTTTTGCTGTAAAAAGTCAAATTCCTTCTAGTTGTGCCAAACCCTTCCAGCTTGGCAAGCCACACCATCTCTTCCTAAGTAGAAAGGGCTTCATGAATGCTACAGTCTTTACTCACGTTCTGCTGACCTGTTGTGTTGCTGGATCAGCATGTGCACAGTGCAGTTAGTCTCTGTATCCCAAACCTTCCTCAAGGACCGGGTCTGTATCCCACTCACAATGGATGCAGTGCTTCCTGCTGCATTCTGCCTGCCTGAGCTAGCTCAGCTTCCAAAGCAGAGTGGGAAGCATCTGGCTGCTGCTACTGCTGCTGTTGAACTAGCCTGTTCAGCCCACTTATGCTCAGTGTCTGGCCTGGCTGGCAGTAGAGTTTCCCACGAAGGAGGAGAATTAGCAAGGGGTAGCCTTTGCTCTGTCTTTGGAGAATTACTTGCCGTGTAGGAGGTTAGCACAGATTAGATCACCTCTAGCTGGAGTAGTTGTTTTGTGTTTTGGAGGACTGCCTGACAACCTTGGCAGTGCTCCTTCTGCACAAAATGTGGTGTTTGGATCCAAACCACCTTGAACTGTATGCCTTTGAACCTCTCTTAATGTGGATGGCTTTTCATACGCCTTGTCTGCATCTTTCTGAAGCACAGGTTCTCTGGCCTTCATGCACACAGCAGTCTGGCAGCACAGCTCCAACACAAACCACAGCTGAGCCTCCAGTTCTTTTGCAGATCTCCCAGCACTGAGTGTACTGTTAGTACTTTATCTCTTAGGAACATGAGACTTGAAGCCAGACAGGTGTACACCCTGCAGAGGTTCTTGACTGCAACTCTGAAGTCTTTTAGTATGAAAAAAACACAGATGGAAACAGAATTTTGTCTTGTTTCTTCTTAGGTGTTTTAATTCGGGTATAGAATGGAATTTTCAAAGTAGCCAAGGATTTTCTTCTCCTCTCTCCTTCTTTCCTGTTCTCACATGCTGCTCATGCAAAACCTAGTATCACTTCTTTTTGATCCTTTGGGTGTGCCTCATAGTTGAGTAAAATCTTTTCTTTGGATTTAAAAAAAAAATCTATCAGGTTGTCTCTTAACTTTAAGCTTCTAGTAGCTGAGTAACCTCCCTTTTGGGCTTAGTCTGTAATTATAAGAGCTCTGCTGGCAAACATTTAATCAGCTGAGAATAATGAAAAGAAGAAAGATTGCAAGATCAACATCATAGTTTCAACACAAAGCCTGCTCTATTAACAGCAAGAGTGTTTGCTTTAGTTCTTTGGAGCAATTTTTGTACTTGTCTTGGAGTGCTTCTCCACAAGTAAATATTGGAGATTCTTATCAGGAATCTCTTTAATCTTTTCAGCTCATCAATGAGTTGCCATCACATGGCATCGTAGTAGGCAGGTGCTGTTCTACACAAACAAAACTTACTGCATCTGCTTTGTCTCAGGCCCTTCAGGAAGCCTATCGTGTGCTGAAACCAGGAGGAAGATTTCTCTGCCTTGAATTTAGTCATATCAACAACCCTCTTCTTTCCAGGTAGGAACATGGTGATGCTTTATGCCATGTCTCTGTAGTTTGTACTTGGCCAGAATAAGAGATGGAGACACTTTGAGGCCACCTCATTGTGCACTTGTAAAATCAGATACAGCCTCCACAGCGTAGTGATCAAGAGCTCAGCTTGTGTTTGATAGGGCTGGCTTCAGATTTGCTTGTATTGATCTGTATTTGCTGCCTGTCTGTGCAGGCTCTATGACCTGTACAGTTTCCAGGTGATCCCTGTTCTGGGTGAGGTTATTGCTGGTGACTGGAAGTCCTATCAGTATCTTGTGGAGAGCATCCGACGTTTTCCCCCTCAGGTCAGACAATATTCCTCTGAACTCACAACACACAAAACACAGTCCCAGCATAATCTGGCAAGCAGCTGCCCTTGAGGTTGTTAAAATAATGGAAATATTCTTTTTCAGGAGGAGCTGAAGGCAATGATAGAAGATGCAGGCTTCTTCAAAGTGGGCTATCAGAATTTAAATGCTGGTATTGTTGCCATTCACTCAGGTTTCAAATTGTGAGTCTGTTATGTAGCAAAGAGCAGGAAGGATAATTGTCCTGAGAAATATGAAAGCCATGGAATTTTAAGGCTATCAAGATTGACAAGTTCTAAGAACTTGTGCAACAGGTAGCTGTTCAGCAGCCAGACCCAGAAGAACATCATCTACTCTTTTTCCCCTCAAGAAGCCTGTGGATGGAGTGACTCCCGTGGTGCTTCTCACCATGGCATTTCCCTTCAAGTGCAACATAAAGGATGTGGCCAAAACTGGGCGATGCCAACAAATCAAGCAAACCTAATTACCAGTGGTGTGGATGCAGAAATAGACTGACTGGTCTTTGAGTTGAAGCAGTGAGAACTTGGGTTTCTTAGATTTTGATTAAGCTCTCATTAAAAGTCCACCTGATAAGGGTTTGTTTTTTTCCTGTGATCCCTTCTTTTAAAGGCAAATGGTGAATAAACCAGCTCTGCATCAGCTAGCCTGGGCTTCGGATGCTGTGGATTTGGGGAGGGACATGGAGGTGGGAAGGTTCCTTCTTCATTCACAGCAGAGTGAGTAGGGTAATGCAAGCGCTAAGGGAGCAGAAGGGTAGGGAAACTGTTAAACAGTTTTACTAGCAAAGAAGCCATCTTTTCAAAGAAAACAAATACAAAGACAACATTTTTGCCTAATCTATAGCCACAAAATACCATCTGGCACAGCAAAATCCCTTGACAATTAAGGTCAGTTTCCTTAGGAAGGCTGAGCCTAGAAGGCTGTTGGGAGTTCATGTGCAATCCTAAGACCATGTCTAAGGTTCAGTAACAGTCTGTGAGTCTAACCAGATGTGAAGATTTCTGCCAAGGCAGAAATAGATGAAGTGCTTGGTCTTCATCACCTAGTTGCCCAAGTTCATTGCCATGATGCAGTGCCAAGTGGGATTGTGGTTCTTGTCAAATTCCTCCAGGAAGAGAGAACTAGAGCAGCCTTTTTGTGAGGGTGGTACAGTCTGTCTGAGAGGGTGGGGTTTGCAGTGGTTAACAAGGATGGCTTTGGCGAGAAGGCCGCTAGGGAGCGGCACAGGCTCTCAGGTGCAAGCAGTATCTGATGAGTCAGACGCAAAGTAGAAGTGCTTCCAAACTGGGCAAGAACAAGCTCAAACTATAGGTTTGGGAAACTAACTTCTCCCCAGACGTCACACCCTGACCTCAGAATGTTAAGAGCTTCACCTCTTGATCTGCATGTCTGCAGATTGAGACCTTGACTCCATTATCTGTTTTCATTTCACCAAGAATGGTGAAAGGACTCTGTACAAAGATCTCTGCCACATCCTTGATACCAAGTCACAAGACCGTGTTCTTCCCCCACACTGTACTCAGGAGCCTGCAACACAACTGTGAGTAAAAGGGTGCAGGCAGAAGTTGCCTACTGCAGGATCTAACAGCTGCCAGCTGAAGAGACTCTGTGAGGATGTACAAGAGATTGGTTCAGCTCAAGCAAACTCTTCAACTGTGTGCAGTTCCATCAGTTCCCAGTGAGTGACACAGGGACAGCCTGACAAACTGTAAGCTATGAAGTATCTGTTCTGTGTTAGCCTGAACAATTTGTCTTCCCTGTGGTGGGCAAAAAAGCAAAACCACTTTGTACCACTTTGCATAGCTGTGANCTCCCTACTTCATGTTTCACGTGCATAGCTTTCACGAGGACACTACAAGCACGCATTTACCTTCTTTATGTGAGCAGCAATGTCCTTCTCGATGTTGTATTTCTCTAAGGCCTGAGTAGCACACTCCACAGCATCCTGCTGCATCTCCTCTGACATGTCCGCATTCTTGATCACTGCCTTTCGATCACTCATGATTGCCTGTATTGAGCAAAGAAGAGAATTCAAAGCTGCAGCTGCCAAGCAGGCACACAGGGACCATCATCCCCAGCGCTGTTTCAGGGCCCGCAGCAGTTTTAGCCAGCGTGCGGACTGCCCCCGGTGGGGCAGGCACAGTCCATGCTCAGACAGAAGCAGCGGGTCAAAGCCCGGCCGCGTTAAGCAGCTGCTCTGCAAGCGCTCTGGGCGCCCGGGGCCACACAAGCACCACCGCAGCGGTTTCAAGCCCCGCCGGCCCTCCCCGACCTTTCGGCAGCTGGGCAGCGGCCCGAGGCAGCCCGGGAGAGGGCGCAGCCGCTCCAACGCCCGGCCCCGACGACCCTTCCCTGCCGAGGGTGCTGCATTCCTAATAGGCTCGGTACTCGCGGAGCTCCGCAGGGCTACCGGGAAGACTCCCATCTACAGCTGCCCGGGATGCCGGAAAGGGTCCTAACATGGGGTTGCCGCAGCGTATGCACCGCGGAGGGCGACACGCAGGTCCCAAGCACCATTAAGGCCGAGGCACGGCGGTCGGTGTCCGGACGCGCCCCGGACTGGATCGATCTCTCCCCGGAGGCCGCCCCCTTCGCGCCGGCCCCCAGCGATTGGCCACCGTCACCGCGCCCCCGATCACTCATTGGCTGCGGCTAGACGCTCTCCTGGTCTTTCAGACCATTCGCACCGCTCTCCCCTTCCTATGGCCACCGGACCGCGGAAGAGCGTCGTGGGCCAGGCCGAACGAGGAGGTCGAGGCTAGCCTGGTTCCCTACCCCGGGCCGGGGGACGAGAATAGGGCTGTCAACGGTGTATGGTAAGGCTCCAGCCCTGGCTCCCGCGTACTCGGCTTCGGCACTCTCTAGTGATTATTTGCTCCAGGTACCTTGGTCTCCAATGGATTTTACCGGTGTCCACTGGTTTCTGTAAAACACCTTTCCCCAGGTAGCAGATTGGCTTCAAGGCAGACTCAGTAGTCCCTGATTAGCTGCGAGGACTAAGCATTGTTTCCATGCCTAACCTAGAACCTGGACCAGAAGACACAGAGTGTAGGTGATGATGAAGCTAAATCTTTAGTATTTTAGCTGATGAGTTTTCTGATACTCTCCTTGAGTCAGACAGCTGGAGGAGAAGGAGCACAAACATTTGTGCATGTCCTCATGTGCACAGAGCAGTCACTTCAGTCTTACAAATATATTTTTATTTAGCAATTGCATCTTCAACAGTAATTCCATTATTAAGATTTTTCTTAAATAAAAGTTCAGCTTTCCATAAAGAAAAGCTCTAATTAACAAACATTCACTTCCTTGTCTGCAATGATGTAGAAAGAACAGCACGCTTAGCAGAGCCAGCTTCTTCCTCATTTTCATGGGGACGCTTTCTTGTGGTTGGCTAAAAGGAAAACACAGCAGGATAGGTGCAGGAAGGCAGCTAAGGCAGAGGTGGAGTGGTTCACTTGCTACAGAATTACAGGTGTTGGATAAAGCCTTTCTGTGACCAAAGCAGCAGGACAACAAATGCTTCTCTACCAAGATCTATCCAATTACATTTGATCCTCCTCCCACAGGACATTGCTCCCAGCTTCATCTTCCACTGCTGTTTAAAATTATCCTAATTAACACGCATCAGTGGCTGGCACACCACCACTCTAAACTGTCACAAAGAGGAGAACTTTTCCTTGAATACCAAACATTTGTGACTTGGATCCATCAAAAGCACACAGGTTCAACAACACGCCTTGCCCAAGTGCAAAAGCAGAGATCATTAGCAGACTGCTGCACACAGCCAAAATGCCCACTTCTCTAAGTTACCCAAATTAATTAACTTTCTTATTACAGACTACTTAAGAACCTAGTTTCTGTCTGCAGCAGTGTTAATCTGCCAGACATACCATTTTCCATGTCTGTGGGGGGTTCATACTTGCACATGCCTGAGCAAGGAGCTGTTGAAATGTACTCTTCATATCTTCATCCTGTGGGAAAAAAGGCAGCAACTGTCAGTAGGATATGGAATAATTAAGGAAAAGCCCACATTTTGGCTAATGGATCAGCAATTAACAAATGAACAATAAGGAGGCTTCCCCACATCCCTCCAGATAAACACCTTCCTAATAAGGCTTTAGCAAGAACAAGTCTTGCCTGGTCAACCTAGTGGCCTATGATGAAGCAACTACACCAGTGGACAAGGGAAGAGCTATGGATGCTGTCTGGGCTTATGTAAGGCCTTTGACATGGTTCCTCACACCATCCTTCTTTCTAAAAACAGAGAGAGATGGATCTGATGTATGGATTGTTCAATGCACCAGGAATTGACTGGAGAGTAATGGTCAACAGCTCAAAGTCTGGATGAAGACCACTGATGACTGGCATCCTTCAGGAGTCTGAACTGGGGCCAGTACTGTTCACCATCTTCATCAATGACATAAGGCAGTGAGGTTGAGTGCACACTCAGCCAGCCTGCAGATGACCTCAAGCTGAGTAGTACAGCTGACGTGCCTGAGGGATGGGATGTCATTCAGAGGGACCTGACCAAGCTCGAGAAGTGGGCCTACAAGGAAAGCCTGAATGAGCTGGGGTTGTTCAGCCTAGAGAGAGCTCCAGGGAGCAGTGGGATCATTCTGGTCCTACAGCAGCCAGCAGAAACTGTACAGCCAGCTGGCAAGTGGGGAGCAGGACATGTCCTTGAGAGGCACCAAATGGCAGCTGTTCTTCTGTTGGCTACTGCCAGAGACGACCAATGGATAGGCAGACTTAAGCTCCCACTTAAGACAACACTTGTTATTCCCATGAAGGTAAAGACCTGAAGCTCTCATTGCCCAGCATTGTATCCCTTAGGGGCATGCTCCACAGAAGCAGGATCAGGCAGGCATTACACCTCTGGTGACCAGAGCAGGCAGTGCTCCCCTGTTTCCTTGCAGAAGCAAATTAAACTTTGTCAATAACACCTCATTGTATTTGGGCTCCTGAACTTCCTTTGAAGTTATCTCTAGCACCCCAGCTTTGCTGTGCTGCAGTTCAGACTCAATTCCTACCTGAAGCCAAGGATGCTCTAAAGCTCCTTCTGTTGTCAGACGCTTGCTTGGATCCACCACTAAGAGCTTCTTCACAAGGTCCAGAGCTAGGATAACAACTTTTGGTTAGATTCACTTGTCACCATATCCAACTATTCTGTTAAACATCCCATTTGGACTAGGCATAACCTTAGAGTATGTGCCCACAAACTCAATCTTCTGTAGTTAATATTACCCAGAATTCTCTGCAGTGAAAATCTATGGTCTAAAGCCTCAACTCTGAACTCAAAAAAACCCCAACAGATTCTGCAGAGCCCACTGTGAAATTAAACACACCAACATGCAGCATGCCACACAGCTAGAGGTAAACTAGAGGCAATGAGGAACTGCAGGAGAAGAGCAGAATATCCTGCCACATGCCATAAGGGAGCCATACCTGCATCTGAGACATGCTTCCACTCCTTTGCAATGAAGGTGTACTCTCCACGAGTGATCTGGTCTCTCAAAGACAGCTGAGTATTTTGCTCATTGAAGGGTGGATATCCACACAAGCTACATGAAAGAACAAACCAAGTTAACTAAGACAGGTTCTGTCACACAAACAGAGCACCAAGTTCACACATTTTACACTACCTGCTACCACGGTGTCTTTTACACCACAGTTAAATACCCTCCCACCTCCTGATAATGATCATGAAATGGCCAGTCTGGAGCCATGCTTGCCAGTACCTGCCCAATGAAGCTACCACCAACACAAGATCTTACCATACAAAAAGAATAACTCCTAAACTCCAGCAGTCCACCGCTTGGCTGTATCCAGCAGTCCCAAGTGAATTTAGAACCTCAGGAGCAAGATACGTGGGAGTACCACATAATGTTTTCATGAGAGACGTTTCTCCAAGAATCTTGGATTGTCCAAAGTCTGTAATCTTGTGTTTGAAAATGGTAACATCACGTTACACAGTGGGATTGGCAGTACTAGAACATGTCGTGCTGTCAACATGCATTCACTTTCTTCCTTCCAAGTCAGTTCCAGAACAACATGAACAAAATTCATCCCAAATATTACAGAATACTTAATCAGTAATCAATTGAGAATGGGAAAGGAGAAGTAGGAAGAAATATGAGGGGATCACACTTTACATTAGCAAAAACACTCTCGGGTTTGGGTGTCAATAGACAGAGAATAAAAGAGTTGTAGCATAGCAGGAGAGACTACTTCAAAGATAAGCAGTGTAGCATGCAGCTCTACCTGCAAAAACCCCCGAACCTAACCTCCCTTCCCCCCAGAAACCCAGAACATCAAAACCCCCACAAGCAAACAAGAAATCCTGTCAGCCTGTGCTGTCTGGCTGTTTGTGGAAATGCTGTTTGGAATTCCAAAATTCCTTCAAAAAAGCCAACAAACACATGACAGCTGAAGCCATGCAGACAGGGAAGTGCTCTACAAGCACCGCACTCAGCAGCTGCTCTTAGGAAAGTGTTGGGAGCATCCACAAATAGAGCATTAAGGTTACCAAAACATCCTCAGTATCTGAAGTTACTTTGTAGTTTGTACAACTAGTTCCACCTTCCCCCATCTTTAAACTAGGCACTGAGAAAGGTGGGAAGGAATACTTCTGAATTTCTAAATAAAGAATCTTCCTTACCTTTATAAGACATGTCTCTTCAGAAGATGATAGCAGCACATTCTCTGGCTTTAGATCTCGGTGTATAATTCCATTGTCATGGAGATACTGGACAGATGCAGACAAAGACACACAGACTGGTAACTTACTCCGAGCCTCAGCCTCCTGATTTGTACTGCAGCAAAGGCAGGGTAACTGAAATGGCTGTGCAAGAAGCTTTTAAAGCCATCACTTTTTCTCAAAAGACCCAGCACCCTGCCCCCCAAACCCAACCACCAACCCCAGAAACCAAGCCTGCAAACCACTATGCTTCCAGTGTCAAATGGCAGTGTGAGCACAGCCTGTGGGCCTGGCCAGGCCTGCCACCCTACCTGTTCTCTGAGGGCTCTACTGTCTTCATCCCAGTAAAAGCAGCAGAGCTGAGAACCAAGGGTCTGCCTTGCCTTTGCAGGAACCCTGGTTTTCCATCCTTCTTTCTTTCAGTCTTTATTATTGTGATCACACCCAAGTTCACATTTCACTTTGTGGAGGCAATGAAGTTCACCATGCCACAGCAGTGCTCACACTGGCAAACAGCAGGCTGATATAAGGAGTCTTGTTAAACCAACTTGTAAAGAGCACTGTGCTGACTGCTTGCACAGGTTTCAGAAGTGACAAATGTCAAAAAAAATCACCTGGGTGACCTTCATGTGCAGAACCCTATTTTTCTGTGTAGAGTTCATCATTATGTACCTTTACTGCTAGCAGCATCTGATAAAAATACAACTTGCAGATAGCTTCTTTCATCTTGACTGGCCTTGACACTCTGTCATACAGTTCTCCTCCTTCCATTCTAAAACAAAGGCAGGTAAAAGTCAACATTTTACTTCCAAAAGATTAGTCTTGTAGGACAAGCCTGGAATCAAACATTTGGCTATTTTGGTTGCAGAGGAGGAATATATTATTGCAAATGAGTGAGTGATGCCCTAGCCACAGCACATACACTACTGAATTAGGTCTTATCTCCTCAGTCTTCACTGGGAGCTGCTACAAGATTCTTGTTCAGCTTCCACTTATGAGTTCAAAAAAGTAGCAGGAATCCACAATGCTGAGTGAGCAAGCAGGCCCCAAGTGTCTTTGGCATAGAAGGATTACTCTCCTGCTGATCCTAGTTCCTAGTTTGCAGAGGTTTCAAAGAACAATGCACGCAGCAAAGTTAAAACAAAACAAGCAAAGATCTCGCCCAGAGTGCAGAAACAGACACATCCTTTGTGGCTACGGAAAACATTTCCTTTTATGCATTTGCTTTCAAACAAGTTACTTACAGTTCCAAAACAATGTAGTAATCCTCTGCTTCGAAGAAGTTTTTGATCTTGATTAAACAAGGCTAATAAAAAAGGGAACACAAATGGACACAGACAAAAAGTAGAATTTTGTAAGAATGAAGACCATCAACAGTTTATCATCTCAGTTTTCCTATGTCAGTATAATGGTAACCATGCCAGCTCATCAAACACTCAGCACCTCAGGATTTGGCAAACACTTCACATTCAAGTCTGTTGTCTTCCCGTCCTGTAGCTCCACACACTAATACATTCAGCTCCTGCAGAGACAGCTCCACAAGCAACCTTGCTTTCTCCAAGTGTGAGTTACCCACCTCTCATTTGCAATAGCACATTGGAAAGCCAGCAGAAGTACACTGAGCTACACAAACTTTCTACTCCATAAGTGTGAAAGAAAATCTTTTTCAGGGCAAGGGAGGATGCAGAAGGAAAGGGGATCCAAATTCCAACTGCCAGTGGAGTCAGATCTTTGTGTTGGGTTATCTGACAGTATTTACAAGAAGCACGCATCAAAGAGAGATTCCTGCAGCAGTCGTTCAAGCTGAAACCTCTTCTATGAAATTTCTTCTCAGATTTACACCTCGACTGATCAAGGTTTCAAAACCTCAGATCTGTGCGGATGCAGTGTACTCCAAGGAAAAGAAGGAATGTTCAATAAGCTCTTTAAAAGAAAAAATAAAGGCATCCTTTAAGGTACTTTCTAAACAGAATTGCTCTTCAGTTACTCCTCTTAGGTCAGTGAACTAGAGCAGCACAGCAGGCAGTGAAAAGGAATAAAAATGTACAGCAGCACTCACGTGATCTATTTTCTTCAGAATTTCAATTTCTGTATTGATATTGAAAGCTGGGGTCTATTAAAAGAATCAGATATCACATTGGGTAAGACAGTGCTGTTCTGGAATGAGACAGATCAGAAAGAAGAGACGGGACCAGAAGAACCATCGTTTCATGTCCCTTGCTACTTTAGGTGACCATAACATACAATCCTTTTCCATAAACTCATCAGGTGCCTTCAGTGAAATAAATGAACAGTCCTGCTCTCACACCTGTAGCAAGATGTAGCTCCAGACAAGTCATTTCACTGCAGGTCAGAAATCTCCACCTATTTCCAAACTACAAAAAAAAACACCTTGGCAAGTGTGTATCAGCATTGCCCTGTAAATAAACTTCCTCCCTCCAAATTGCTTTTCCTGTGGGCTAAAACTAAATGCTACTCTCTCCCAGCCTTTATTCTGCAAGGTAACATAAACAGATTCTTTTAATCTGTGGCTTAGGCTCAGCTCATGAAGTCAACCCAGCAGGCTTTTTTTTCCCATCATCTTTGAACACACAAAGAGCAAAGCCGTACACAACATTCCAGGTGCAGTCCTATCTCCTATCCCTGTTCTATAAAATGGCATTTCTTAGTGATCGCAATTCACAAAGGCAGGTCTTAGTCTTTATTAGAAAGGTTCTAAAATCACAGTGGTCCTGGTAACCAAATGCTCCAGGCCCAGTGCAGATGGCCAAAAGACAAATACTCACCACCTCTCTAATGCCACTCGCCATAAACTTCCGTTTATTGATTATCTTCACTGCAACTTTGTTACAGGTGCTCTTCTCGAAGGCCAGCTTGACCTCTCCACAGGCACCACTAGCAGGAAAGCAGAGCAGAGTCAGTGCTCGCAGACGCTCCTGTGAGCCTGCACAAGCACAGACAGGCATACAAGCACTGCATCACACACAGCCTCCAGCTGCTGCTTTTAACCCTCTGAGCACAGCGTGATGTTAAAGGCTTCTCAGAGAGCATTCAGCATTCAGGCAGTCTCATTAAAAACATGCCTAGGGCCTCCTGCTTTTGTGGGGGGTTTGGTTTGGTTTTTTTTGTGTGTTTTTGGTTTTTTTTTATAAACAACAACCCAATTAACACTTGCAAATAATTCCAGCAGGAGATACTGAAAACAGCAATAAAATGAATGCTTCCTACTGTGGACAGCAGGATGCTTACCTTCCCAAAGTCTTTGACATGATGTATTTCTCTCTGAACTCTCTAGGAAACGCCAACTGATCATCCACCATAGGATCAGAAAACACAAACACTAAGAAGAGGAGTGGAGAGCATTTTCCTGTTATCTTTAAAATGGTTACAAGGAGCAGGTCAACAATATAACATGAGAAAATGCTGCCTGCTGGAGGACAATCACAAATGTATGAAAAAGTTAATTGGCATTATAAACGGCACCAGCTATGGAATAGCAAGGTGGTCTTACTGCTGAAACCTGACACCTTTGGTATCAACTTCACACGAGCCGTTAATCAACTCACACTACACTGCTATGCATATATGTACTGCATATGCAAGAATTCAATGTCACGCTAGGGAACAAAGCCAAGTGAGAATTGGGAAGACAGATTCTTAGTGGAAAAGCAAAACTCAAGAAACCAGCCCCACCCCTGCTAATTTTAAAGGGTTTTTTTAATCGCTGTGCAGCATCTGCCAGGTCCTTGTGGGTTTTCAGCTGCTCCTGAACAGCCCATTTCCACCACCACATATACAGCTGTTCAAGCACATGATTGTTTCAAAACCAGAACAGCTAAGTTTCTACTCTAGCAAGGTGGTTCCCGATGCAGGTTCTTTAAAAATTTCTTTTTTTCACTTTTTTTCCTTACAGTTGCGGTGGATAGGGATAACTTTTATGTGAGTATCAAAACATCAATTCATAGATCTACTTTAGCTCCTCATGAAGGAACACAGCTTCCCAGAATCATTCAAATCACTGCAGAAATAACCTCTTGGTCAACACACGAAGAGCCTCATGTTACAGTACACATTACCCTTGTTAGTCGCTACAGACAGTGCAATTTCAGAGTTGTGAGTCAGCGGAAGCCTCTTCCCTTTTCCAACGAGTTCTCTATTAACGAAAGTTCCGTTGGCACTGTGGTCTTCAATGTAGGCAACATGGGCGTTTTTGGGACCCATTTCCTCAAAAAGAAAAAAAACCAGGAGAAATAATGAGGGGAAAAACACATAAAGATGTGACAGACTAGAGACATCTACTATCATCGGCTCGGGACATCAGGCTGCTGAGGCTATTGCACAAACTGGGTTAAGGAAGCGCTGCCTAGAGTCACATCAAAGGAGTCAACACTAAGGGTAGGTAAAGCTGGACTTCTTTAGAATCCACACACCCCCCAGTCACTGTTCGTCCATTAAGCCAAGATGGAAGAAGACAGTTCAGCCGTTCAGCACCTACCCTGAAAATCCGGAAATGCTTCTTGCTGTAGTTTTGGTAGAAGCCAGTCTCAGACAACCCTAGCTTAGAAAAGCTATAATCACAACTTTTGTCTCGTCCAAACCAGTATTCATCATTCACACAGTCTGCAGAGCAAAGGCAGTAAAGCAGAGAGAGAACACAAAATTGCAGAAAATTACTATGGCACAACAGTACAAAGCCAAACAGCAGCAAATAGAACAGCAAACCCAAGCTTATTCCTACACAGGTCAAGTTTATTTGTCTTAATTTGGACAGGCACCATGCACTTATCAGCACCCTATGTGAGGCTAATACTTTTGCCCTCTTCAGTAATAGCAGAGCTTTCAGTTCAGACTCATCTGATACATAAATAAAATAAATCACAGAATGGAAAAATGAAGCAAGTAACAGAGTACACAAAATGCCTTGGATTCCTTCCAGTTTGATCTGGATACTCAGTACAAACACTGGGATGTAGCATGGAACACAGCATTACTGCAGCAGCTGCAGGCTTCGAAGCGACCGCGCTTAATCTGAAAATGCACAGCCAGTGGTCAGATTTCCTGAGGCACTGAAAATGGCCCAAGAGGCTCAGGACAGCCTGCACATACCACAGTTGCTGAAACCTTTTCCAAGTGCAAAGAGTCGACCCCAAGGGTGAGGAACAAACTCTTCGGACTCCTGGTCCTCAGGGATTGGCGGGAGCTCCTGAGTGAGAACAGTGTCCAAAGAACTGAGGGTTCCAGAACTTGAAGAAGACTGACTGGTACTCTGTGACCCACTGGAAGAGGAACTGGTGGCAACCTGTGACTGCTGGGCACGCTGAGATTGCTGTGCTTCACTTGCAGTCTCTCGAGACATGTTGGCTTCAAAGAGGAGGTTTAAAAAAAAACATTTACTACAGCAAATAAAACCCCTGAGAAACAAAACGGCATGCACCAAACTGTCAGTGCCTAGTCTGTGCTGCCCTCAAACTGCCAACCCAAGTGTGCACTATATGCAGCTCCCCAGGAATTCTGCAGACTATGCAGCTTTTCCCTTTACAAGCAGACCTGCTGTTTCTACAAGCCGCAGCTCAACCCTATCCTGAGGCGTTCAGCTGAGCTCCTTGGGGCTCACACTTTGTGTCCCGGCGGTTACGCAGCTCTCACAGAGCCTCCCTGCGCAGAGAGGAACCGCGGCAGCTTCCCAGGCACCGACACCAGAAAAGGGAAGCTCCAAAACCTTGCTGAGGCTGGAGGCCACCAGCGGAGCCGTCACACCGAGATCCAAGCCGGTGGTGGCTGAGAGGCGCGCTAAAGTCGCCGGTAACTCACGGGCTGCCAGCTACGTGCGCGCAGGTGGCTCCACTACGCGCCTCAAAACGCGCCGGGCACACCCGGCAGCTGCTACGGTCAGCGGCACGAAACGCTCGCGGCCGACAGCGACCTGCCCCACTAAAGCGGTGCTGCGCCCTGCGGGGGGAAGCGCCGGCTGCCGGCCGCTTCATCCCCCCCAGAGCTGCTTCTGCTCTGCCACTGCCACAGCCCCGCGCCCACGGCCGGCCCCGCGGCGCCTCGCAGCGGAAGCCGCGCTCTGAGCCCCCCCTCCTCTGCCGGCCTGCCCGCGCCTTGCTGTCCCGATCCCTAGCAGGCGGTGCGGCCAGGCCGGTGGCGGCGGGCACCCCCGGGGCAAGGCCGGCAACCAGAGCAGGGCATCCGAACTCACGTGTGGCAAAGCCCCTGCGGCAGCCCCGATGCCGCCTTTCCCGGCGCGCACGCGTTGCGCCGCCCCGCAGCCGAACGGCGCCAACCAGGGCCTGGTGCTGCGCGGGGGCCGTCGGGAGCTGCAAGCCGCGGGATGCAGGCGGCCTTGCGGCGGCTCAGCAGAGCTCGCCGGGTCCTGCGTTCTCCTGAGGCGGCTCCGCGGCTCCGCTGTGCCGGGCCGGGCTCTGTCCCGGCCCTGCGGTGCTGGAGCTGCGGCAGCCCCCTCCCTGGCCCTGAAGGCGCGCCCCGCTTCTGTCCCGGCTGCCGGGCCTTGCAGCCGCCGGAGCACCGACCGGACCTCTTCCGCCTGATGGATTGGTGAGTACCCGCGGGGCGGGCGCGGGCGCGGGCGAGCGCGGGCCTGACGCCGTTTCTGTTACTTGCAGTGACCGCTCCTTTCGCGTCGACGCGCAGCAGCTGCAGCGGCGGTTCCGGAGCCTGCAGCTGGTCGTCCACCCCGATCGCTTCGGCCAGAGGCCGCCGGTGAGTGTGGGGGCCTCGGGCTGTCTCTGCGGTTGCCTAGGCTGGTGGACAGGCCTCGCCGCCTGCCTTGCCCCCCGAACCTCAGCCGCCTTCTGCGTCTGGCCGTGCCGGGGTCGGGCGGCGGCGGCTCTGTGAAGCTAAGCGCCCTGCCTCCGCCGCCCTCCTCGTTTGTGGCCGCGGTAACTCCGGTTCGGTGTCCTGTGCATAGAAGAGACTCCTGATGACAGTCGCGGCGGAGGGTGCCGATGAGGGGCTGCTGGGCTTCTGGAGATGCACACAGAGTGCGCGAGCTCCGCAGCACCCCCGTCAGTATCGGCTTTGCGCACGCGTGTCGCGGGGACACCGTTTCTCTACAATTAACGAGGGGAAGGCTGTTAACTTGTGACTGTTCTTCCTGGTCCGTTCACAGAAAGAGCAGCATTACTCCGAGCAGCACTCCTCCTTGATCAACAAGGCTTACCAGACCCTTCTGAACCCTCTCAGCCGTGGCCTCTATCTAGTAAGATGCCCGTTTGGTGTTCCACCAACACTCTGTAGCTGATCGTAGCCGTTGGGGCTGCTGCTGGGCACCTAACGGATCGCACCCCAGATTCCATCATTAACAGACTGATTTGTATTCCTCTGAAGGAGAGGACTATCAGATTGAAGCAAGACTAAATACAAACTTGTCTGAAAATTTACCGGCTTTCCCACTATTTTCTTTAACTTTATACTGAATATTGTCAACTTATTTGCTGCTCATGCAACACTGATCTGTGCCTCGCCTCACACATTCAATTTGGCCATGGCTCTTCCCTTGAAATATCAGTCTGGCTCTCAGTAGCCTTCTTTGACCTTTTTTTTGCCTTTGGTAAACTGATTTTTGTGCTCCATCTGTTGAATTAATTTTAAGACAGACTCTGTTTATGCACATTTCATGGTGTAAACCAGAAGTTTATCAGATATGAATCTGAGTGAGAACTACTAAAGGACATAATATTCAAGAAAATAATTCACACTGAAACAGACATAAGAATGTGCATTTGCCAATTCCCATTTTCTTCACCAGCTGGAGCTGCATGGAATAGAGCCGGCACAGGAGACAGACTATGATGCAGGCTCAGAGTTTCTTATGGAAATCATGGAAATTAATGAGAAATTAGCAGAGTCTAAAAATGAGGATAGCCTCCAAGAAATTGAAATCTTAATTAAAGGTAGGTTTGAGGGGTTTGTACAGAGCCCATTTACTGTGTTTCGTGTCACAGGATTCTTTCTGAAGAGTTAACTTTTTCAGCACATTTATTTTAGGATCCCTACCATGCAGTAGTCTTGGACAGACAGACTGCAAGAGCTTCCCCTCTTAAAAAAATACTGTCTTTACCAGTTTATGCCACCTAAACATCAAATCTGGTTTGAGAAAAATCTGCGTAATTGTACTCTCCCAATGGCAAAATAGGCACAGGTACTGTCTCTTGAAAGGATCTGCTTCAGCCTTCACAGATCAGGGCAAGCAAACTGTTCTAAAAGAAAGAACACTCAAAAAGAAGTTTAATAAAATGCTTGAGTGACTGCAACAAAGATGCTTTATTTCTTTTACCTCCTTCACCTTTGCCGTCATAATCATCCTTATAGCAGCACCTTTCTCGTTTCTTTTGTTGGTGATACCCAAAACATTGAGTGTATTGGTATATTTAATTCCTTGACATAATAGTAGTGTGCCAAAAGCAAAAATAGAATAAAAGCTAAGTGGAATAGAGTAAAACTAGCAGGGTAAACTGATACACCGAAACTAAGTTGGATTTCTGGGAAGTCAATGACTACTGACTTGCTCTGGAATTGCTGTTTGTGAGCGTGTTTAGACAAAGATGCCTCTTGGAAATCATAGCTTTAAAAAGAAAGACAGCAATATTATTAAAAGGTCTAAAAGACCTCCCAAAAGACTATGAGATTAATAATTGTCTCCCACCACAATCAGAATGCAGTGGTATTCCTAGATGGTATGCATGCTAAATATGTAACAAAAAGTGAATGAAATTCTTTGTTTTACAGTTAATCAAGAAGAACTGACCAAAGAGGTGGCTGCAGCATTTGAAAGAGGTAGCTGTTTCTCTTCAGTATTTAGCTGCCACAACATGCCATGTATCCATGCTGAAAAGACACATTCTCTTACTGGCCAATATCAGAAATAGTGTTTAAACAGTGTGTTTTGGTTGGTGTTTAGAGTAAGTACTTCTAGGCTGACCTTTGCTGATTCAGGAAATTCAGGGCCTCACAGGAAACTCTTCCTCGCGACAGAACTCTTCCTGTTCTGGCCGGATAGGCAGGATAGCTTCTCCTGCCACAGAGGCTATCTGGCAAGAGAAGCCTTGATGCCTCAATTACCTGGAGGTATTAGGGACTTATTCCCCAACCAGTTGTCAGCAGGTGAAAAACCACCTTCCCCTAGTTGTTTAAGGACAAACTGAATTGCTGCTGTCCCTGCCAGACAAAGGGTCTGGTCCTCCACAAGCCCTTTTGCAGTGGTGGTAGTTGATCCAGTTAGATATGAAAAAAAAATCTGTACTTCAAATTCCCCATTGGCATTCCGTGAGTACTGAGCCACTCCACAGAGCAGTCAGCAAAGGCTGTGTCACATGTCTGTTCTGAATTGTGCTTTTTAACACTACCTGTGTAACAAAAGCACCCCAGATGAAAATAAGCAACGTGGCTTAAAGAGTGTGTGCAGTTCTTGGTACTGCAACTGGTGCTGTCGTTGCAATCTTGAGATTTGTATTGAGGATGAAAACTGAGTCTTCCCTCTGTAAGCCAGTAATGTTTTATTTCATTTCAGATGATCTTCAAGAAGCTAAGAAACTTCTAGCCAAAATGAAATATTTTGCAAACTTAGAGGATAAACTAAAGCAGAAGAAGATCCCTTCCTGATACTGCTGCCTTTACCGTTCAGAGTTCACGTTATTTTCCATTAAACAGCTGAGTTCTCAAAAGTGGGAAAATGAGGTTTCCTTTCTGTTTTCATTAAAAGCTGTAACTGGGAGAAATGTAAAAGCCAGTGCCAGAGAGGCACACAAGCGCCGTAGATAATTAACAATTCTGATGTCTTGCCTGCCAGAGTAGGAAGAATTTATTTGAAGCTGAGAAAAAGTCTGGGACAAAACAGAGATGAAGCAGAAAGCTTGTTCAGCAGGTCCTTCAGGCTCTCTGGTCTCACCATGTGTGTCCTATCACCCTGAAAAACCTCTTAAGGCAGAAAAAATGTTCAAATCCCCTTGTGTCTTTGGTACTTACTGGGTTTTGGGATGCTGATCTCACTCTGCCAGGAATCAGCCTTCAAACCCAGAAGAGGTTTTATGCCAGCACAGTTTAAAGTGTTGAGATGTGAGGTTAGGGAAACAAATTACCCCAAACTCAACCCCCAGAAGCTGTTTATTAGTGCTAGGAAATGAGTCTTTCTATCAGCTTGATTACAAATGCCATAATGGGTGGGTGGTGTAGTGCCTGTACAGTAACAGCAGTAGGCCTGGATAAGCAACATTCTTCACCTCTCAGAACTCAAAAATGGCAACTAAGCACCTAAATGAGGATATTCCTAGTGCCGGTTTCTCAGCAGGTCCATTCTTGTTTGGGCTTTAAGGCGTCAGAATACTTCATTCAGTAAAACATTAACACTGCTTTGTCTCCCCAGTCTAAAGAAGGGGCTCATAAAAATAAGAGTTACTGGGTTGCCTGAAGGAATCTTCCAGGGGGAGGAATCATTGCACACCTTTCCTGGCATTTCTGTGTCCCTCCAACACAGCTGTATCTAAACAAAGCCTTGTATTCAGAGCATCCTGTGTAACACAGGTGGTTAATAGCAGCTTGGCAATACATGTGTGACGGCGTTCCAGAAAGATTAGCTTGTCTTGATTAAACTTCCTCTGAAGACACAGGAGGATTTAAGAAGCTACTTGGCTGTGCTGCTACACTGCCAGTTTAGAAGAGGCTGCTGATAATTCTCAGATTCTGTTACAGCTGTTAAATTACAGAGAATTTTTTAATTCATCCTGAAGTTGTCTTCTTTCATTCAGCTCTGCTTCCTTTTTTCTGTTGTTTCTTCCAAAGTTAAGCTTGTGAAACTCCTTTTTGATTTCCAGAAAAGATTTGTTTTTTGTCTCGGGAATGACGAGGAAGATGAAAGCAGCAACTGAGGAGCACTCCAGCAAGAATACAAGAAAACAATACTGCTTCAGTCCATTCTGAAAGGAAAAGTTACTTAATTGCAACATACATCGCACAGCGGGGTGGGTTGGAAAATAGCGTTTCGTTTCCACCCACACCTCACACTGCTGCTAAGTATTTTAATAAAAGGACCTCTGTCCTGTCCTTACTTTACATGCCACTTTTGATGCACTGCACAGCACTTGGCAGTCTTACCTACACTGGGTAGTTGTTTACTGGGGAAAAAAAAAAAGCCATCTGAAGCCTGCCAAATAGTGTAATGATGAGGCAGCATTTGCTGGCTGTCTGTCTCACACTGTAATGTGAGAAGAAATATTGTTTCCTGGAGGTTTGCAAATGTCCCACAACACTATACCTCAAAAACCCAACTATCTCACTGCTGAGCAGAATTCAACCAAGAAGAAAGGACTGGCACATGAAGATGCCCCACTGCTGGCATTCTGCGTCTTTTGCTCTCCAGAGGAAGTGCTAAAACAGAACAAAGCTAGAAAATCAAGACTGTTGGTTTTCCTGTTCATGTTCAGAGTCTAGAGAAGGTGGGAACCACCTGCCCATAAGGCACTAAGGGGAACTTCAGTGTCTGGTTTTTTTTGTTTTTTTTTTCTAGTTTTGGTACTTGGCCTTTTTTTTTTCTCTTTAGATCTGAGCATTAAAATTAACCCCATGCATTCTTTGTAATTTTCCTTTATCTTAGTTTATTATTTTTTTATAGATACCTACAAAATACTTGAGGAGGGACTGAATCCAGTTACACTTGGCTGAGGAGCAGAGTGCACCCTGTGTTTAAGTGTTACTGGGTAAGGGAAAGCAGTTCAATGGAGCCTGAGAGAAGATAAAATGCTAAGGGGGGCAAATGGGAAAATTTTGGGCATACTTACCACAATAAAGGGAAAGAGCATCCCAATTGTGAAGAAACTAACCCAGCTAACAGCCCCTGCTATCATGTAAGCAGCAGGACGTGAGGACTGTATGAACAGCTCAGCTGTCAGGGTGTTGGTTATGCCACCTGAGGATGAGGTTCAGAAATGGAATAGGTTAGCAAGCAAAATGTCCATCTGCAGTGTGCCCAATGACAGAAAAATGGAGTGAGTTGCTCTGGAACATGCCACTGGCTGATCTACTGAAACCAACATCCTTAGCAGCACATTTCTGAACCCACTGCCCACGTGCTAAGTGTCCTCCTGAGAAGTGACCCTATCAGCAGCACTGCTCAGGGAGAAAAGGTCCTCTGCAAGTGTCTTGAGCTGCTGCTTGTACAACTCACTTGAACTGAAGGCCAGAACTAGGACATGCAGACATACTGCCACCCCCACCCCCCACCCTGAGCAGTTCACAACAAGCTTCAGGTTCAGGCAATGGGCAGTGAACTGTTCTGATGGGATTGGCTCACTTGTGCCCTTAGCCAGGGCACCAGCAGCCCTGCAGCTAGCACCTGCCTGGCTCACACCCTGAGCTGCTGCCGTCCCCCGGCCCTGGAGTGTAAAGCACTATTGCTGTCATACCTGGTCCCAGCCCAAAGCTCAGGATGAAGGCAAATATAGCTGCCATGCTCAGGTAAGGCACCCATGAGTACAGCTCCTGGAACAGGATTAGAAGGTTTACAGAATCACCATGGCACCAGGTGCCACATCCAGTCTTTTTAAACACTTCCAGGGACAGTGACCACCACCTCCCCGGGCAGCCTGTACCCATGGCCAATCACTCCTGGGAAGAATTTTTTCCTAACGTTCGGCCTAAACCTCCCTGGCACAGCTTGAGACTGTGACCCCTCCTTCTGTCACTGGTTGCTTGGGAGAAGAGACCAACCCTCACCTGGCTACAGCCTGCCTTCAGGTAGCTGTAGAGAGCAATAAGGTCTCGACTGAGCCTCCTTTCCTCTGAGCTAAATAACTCCAGCTCCCCAAGCTATTCCTCACAGCACTGTGCTCCAGCCCCCTCAACAGCCTTGGTGCCTTTCTCGGGACATGTTCAGCATCTCAACATCTTTCTTAAACTGAGAGGCCCAGAACTGGACATAGTATGCAAGGTTTAGTTCAGATTCTGAGAATCTACCATTAAAAGTATGGCTTAGCAACTACATTTCCTTTTGCTGTTTTATTGCAGCCAAGACCAACAGTCACTTGTGGCTGCTTGCGACTAATTCATTTAACTGGACTCCTTCAGAGAATTAACAATTGTTCATTTAATAGTTCAAGTGTCTTTAAAAAATAGAATAAATGTTATGTTGTCATCAGTTTTGTCAGCATCAAACGCAGCTGCAGCTTTAAGACAAATACACAACCAAATGTTATCTGAGTGCCTTGTCTTATTTTGGGGAGCTTGGCTGTACAATTACCCATCTTCCAATTGCTGTGAGTTTTAACTTAAGACACCTCTTATCTTCCAGCTTCCTTTGAGTGTCTCTCACTAGAGTCCTATCATCTAACATAAATGAGCCCTTCTTTACACCTGGTAAGTCAGGGAGAAGGTTAACACGATGCTCCAAAAGGTCATGAGGAGGTATCCCCCAATGATGAGGCATCTCCTTCCCACACAGTCTATCAGTAAACCCTGTGGACAAGACAGAGTTTCTGTTATCATGCTGATCTCACATTTACCAATGCCCCTCAAGAAGAATGGTTCCTCTCTCTGGCAGGAGGGAGAACAGATTGCTACTCACACAGGTAAGGGCTGTGAGGCATTCACAAGCTCCAGTCCCAAGTGTCACATACGGGATTTTTTCTGTTGAGATCCCAGCTTGTTCAAAAATGTAAGTTGCATAGAAATAAATCTGCAACAGGAAAAAAAAAGTCAGGGTGTTCCTAACAGTTAAACAGTCATCTGGAAACAAACCCAGGGTCATGCTAAGCACACAGCTCAAGATATTTCTTTTGTGAGTAATGAATGTGCCACAAGCAGCAAGAGGAACCTGTTAAATTCATGCCCTGGTAAAATACACTGCTGTCTTCAAATATACAACTTACTGAACAGAATGCTTCACCCTCTTACAGCAGATGCAATGGGATAAGCTGATCCACCCCTACTGACTTTTTCCCAATGTGAACACAAGCATTGAGTCATTCCTGAAAGATTTTTACATGCTAGAAATACAGAAATGACAAAAAAAAAAAAAAAAGACAAGAGAAAGAGAGCAATGACACAAAGATACTCCTTCCCACTAATCCCATCTCCCTGGGCTTCTCTACACGGATCCTTTGTGTGAGCAGAAGGCTGGAGACCAGACGGGAAGTAAATCCTTGAAGGTGCTTGTGGGGACGGCACCTTACCGCGTTGATCCCACTGAGCTGCTGGCCCATAGTCATCACAATCACAGTGATTAGCTGCCACCTCACGCCGCGGTCGCTGAGCAATTGCCAGGGTTTCTTGGGTTTCTCCCCATCCAAGGCAAAACATTCCTGCTGGATATCTTCCATCTCCCGTTGGTACCCTGGAGAGCCATGCAATCGTCTCAGGGCTAGAAACAGAAGAAATTCTCTTGCTGTGACCTACTGACCACAGCTCCTGGAAGTCATCTCTTTCTAGAACCACCTGGCTGTGGCTAGGTTATGAAAACCTGCTTTAGGAATACTGGGAGAAAAGTAATTAATTACCTTTGGCACAGCTCAGCTCATCACCTCTGTCTATAAGAAGGTATCTGGGGCTTTCAGGAAACCATGGCAGGAATAAAAGTTGGGCAAATGCCGGTAAACAGCTGCTGGATAGCAACAGAGGCCAATATGCTTCTCCACCCAGTAATTCCCTGGGAGAAGTGTAAAAAAAGAGGGAAAAAAAACCCAAAAACAACAACTCCAAGTAATTAGCTACTGATGACCATTGAGAAGACTTCCAGAATCAAGATGTTCATTCTTTGAGAGATGTTCCCTTGTGGCCAGTTACCTACATCTTGTGAACCTCAGCAGAAAGAGGTTGGGAAAGAACCTGCCAGCCACTCTGAAATCAGGTGTCACTCAAGGAGATGAGCAGTGCTGCCTTACTTGCTGCTTCTTGATGGGCTGGTCCTAAGCACTACTTTCAGACTTGCCAGAAGAGCATTTCCTAACAAGGCAGGACAGTGAAAGCATGCAGACCTCATCTGAAGGTCACCAGCTTTTGAGAACCAGACAATAACTGAGGACAGAAAGGAACCCAGGAAGGCACCTGAGACTATTCCCAGCTGGTCTCACAAGAAGGTGTGCTACATGGAAAAGAATCATTACAATTGCTGCAGTTAGAGTCAGCAAGATGAGCTGCTGTGGGCAGTGTCAACTTTTTCAACTCAAAAGGCCTGCTGCATTTTAAACACTGACCGCAAGCTATGCAGTCTGGAATTCATGTTCTACTCATGTTCTGCACGTCACCCCTGAAGTATCTACCAAGATCAGTTAATTCACAAGCTAGTAACAAGGGAAAAGAAAGAGAAGTCTTAGTGCTTTTGGTAAACAGACAAACAAAGAGGTAACATGCTGTGACTCAGGCTACCAGCAGTTGCTCTCATAACAGTGGAAGGAATCTAGCAGAGTCCATGAAAGAAGCTTCTTGGAAGAGCTTAGATCCAAGGTGGTGCACTCCATCCCAACATCATCTGATATCACAAGGGATAAAAACAGTAGCAGTGTTCTCAAGTCCTGTCTCCTGAACCTCCACTGTCACCATCAAGAAGATGGGCAAAAATAAGAACTCAGCAAAAATGTGCCTGATTTACTGATGCTGCTTTGGCCAACCCACCTAAACTGAGAACACTTCCCTGGGGAGATAGACAGATGGTTTGCAGCTGTAGCAAGAAGGGTACAAAAGCAAAGTTTTCACCTTCAAGGCAGACCTCTGTGAGAAGCTGACTCAGTATTGCTGCAATGGCCTCATTGAATGTTTCACAGAGCTGCAGGGAATAGCAATTCTTTACATGCCAGTAACTCAAGGCAGGAAAAAAAATAAGCATTTCTAACCTTAAGCCAATTATTTGTCCTGTCAGAATCCCCCCAGTCAGAAAGATGGAAGTTCCCATGGCCATGCCACCTCTAAGATGTTTTGGGGCAACCTCTCCAATATACAGAGGCTGCACACAGATCCCAATACCTGGAACAAAATGGAAAAAAAAACAAACCACATTTTCCTATGAATAGATTTTGCTTTGAAGAGTTACTGAACCAAAACATGTAGAAAATCAGACTTAGTTGCTTTCCTATTAATTTTAGTCACTTTTGGATTCCAAGCTAGACTACAGAACATTTTTGTCCTTGCATTTACAAAGCAGCTTACAAACACAGGTTATAATACTGACAGAGTCATCAGGAACAATACTTTGTCATTCACTGCAGTTTATTCAAAGTAAGAATAGGAAATGATTCACCTGAATTTATGCCAATCAAAAACCTTCCAGCAATCAGCAACTCAAACAATCCTGTAGGAAAACTGATCCCCATTAAAATGGAGGCCAGTATTGCTATAATGTTATTCATCAGAAGAGCTCCTTTCCTAAAGAGGAGAGGGGAGGAAAAAAAACCAAATGCATTAAGAAAACAAAAAAAACCCTTTCCTTTTTGGTAACGTGGAAGTGGGCTTTAGTGTGCTAGCCTTGCAAATCCAGATATCTGTCACAACTACTTACTCCTACAAAGCTCTGAAGATACGAGTAGTGCATAAACATGACAGCAATGCCTGTCAAGAGCAGGAGGTTGCTCACTCATGTGGCAGCTACATAGAAGGCACTGGAGATGCTTCTGATCACACAGCCTGTCCTTATGGAAGGAGGCTTGTTACGGGCTGAGTTGAATCTGCTGCTGCTGCTGCTACTTAATCCCAATGCTGTCCTCACGCCAGCTTCAGAAGGAAAGCGCTGGCTGGAGCAGAGCAGCACGGCCTGCACTTCAGGTGGTGGCAGGAGCGGCTTCCTGTGCACCTTGCTGCTTTCCGGCTTTGGGCTTTTCCGCTGGGCTGGCTGCGGTCGGGCGGTAGGGGGAGGTCGCTGGCTTCTGCTGTTGCCTTCTGCTGCACCTCTGCACACAGGCTCAGGTCATTATACCCTGCAGCACTGCCAGGCAAACTCTTTATCTCAACCCAGACTTGGGTTGCCTGTTACTTTCCCTCCCGTCTGTAGGGGACAAGGGCTTGTGAGAGCAGGCTGGGCTAACCCAGGACAGCCCATATTAGACCTTGTCTTGACGAGAAGGGCTAGTGAGACCAGGTTGATAAGCTAGCACAAGGCTGCAAATAGGGAACTGTGTTCCCTACTGTACAATGGGTGCATGTGCCCACTTAAATAAATGCAATGGAAACACCAGACCGGAGGCTATAATTCAGGGATCATCTTTTAAAGTCACATTGGAACAAACTGTAAAATTCTACTAGACAACTCGGCTTTGGAGTGATAAACATTGATAGCCACTAAAGGTACATTTCCTCTTGCTCTTTTTCCATTTATTTACTTTACATTCCAGTGAGAAAGTGGGAAAAGAAGCTGCTGTAACTCACCTGCCCAGCCAGATGGCCATGCTGCCTCCCATCAGGGCTCCACACAGGCCTCCAAGTGAGAATATGGAAGCAATGACAGACCAAAGGAAAGTCAGCAGACTGGGGTTGAGTGCCTCGTGATATCGACTGGTCCAGGTTTCATTTAAGAACTTGTGTATATGCTGCAGCAGAAAAGAATAAGGAATGCACAGCAGTAGGTGTAGCCCTGCAGCTCGTCACCGTAAATAGCTTGTACCTCAAGCCTGAAAACCAATTATGTGCACTAACAAAAGGTATTATCTCAGTTGTATTAAAACCACCAAAGACTAATAGAGCCTTCCTTGACCACACCACCTTTCCAATCCCCCGTGCATCTCAAAGACTGATGAACAGCTCTGCTTTTGTTCTCCTCCTCAAGAGAGGCTGTACTCCACCAGAGAAGCAAAACCTTTCCACATACTCTTGCAAAAGAGTTCTGAGGGAGGGCCTCCTGAATGGAGGGGGAGCAGAGTGGGTGGGTAGGTCCTATTGGTTTTTAGGAACATCTCAGAACATAGAGGTATCACATAGTCTAAACATTTTTACAGTCGGGAGACTCATTCTGACACTCGATTTAAATCTTCCTGCCTTAGTGCGATCAACAATTCATAGTGAAACCCTTACTGCAACTGTAACATTCCCCCGCCTTTCTCGCAGCGTTCAAGTGTCAGAACCTTTGAACTGTTACTCTACACACTTGTTTTCCTAGGAAACTCTTAAACTGATGTGCATCTGTAACCAGAGGTTCTTGTTCTTTGCCAGCAAAGACTTCACAGAAGAACAAAAATGGACTCTGTTTCCAGCATATTATATTACATCTTCTTTCACAAACAGCTTATCTTAGCCTTTGTAAAACACATACAATGTTGTAGCAAATTCAGCTCCACAAGAAAAAAAGAGTCAGCTGGCAGCAGAAAACAGTACTAATCACTTTCACAAGATCCTCTCCAGTCATCCATGAAATACGCAGTCCTCAAGGCTACGCTAACAATTAGATGGCAATGGGAAAAAAAAAGTAGATGAAAATAACTACAAGGAACTCAGACACTACAGATGCAACTTTTTTTCAGTAAGTTGCCTTGTCATGGACAACAGTAACTATCCTCTTCCTGCCATTTGGTGATGTGAGCTATAGGAATGGTTCCAAGCTGTGTCAGGGGAGGTTTAAACTTGACATAAGGAAAAACGGTGGTGAGATTTACAGGAAGGGTGACTGAACACTGAAATAGGCTCCTTAGAGAGGTGGTTGATGCCCTATCATTAGAGGCACTGGACGATGCCCTTGACATGCTTTAGCTTTTGGACAGGCAGTTGGACCAGATGATCATTGCAGGTCCCTGACAACCAAAAATGTTCGGTTCTACTACTCTACACTGCTCTGTTCTTAGTGTTAGGGACCTTATCCAAAGATGAACCTGGAAGATGTTACTTTCTCAGGTAATTCCTTCAAAACAGACATTAACAGAGGTATTTATGGGGTGTACTTGACACTTTAATCTGATACAGAATATCTCTCATGGGAGGCACAAACCAATTCACACAAAAGTATTCTGGAAATCAACAAGTCTTCAGATGAGAGGAAGCCTGCTTTGGCTCCTGCTGCCATGGCAGTGAGAGTGCCTTTGGCCCCTAGCCAGCCAGCCCGGACACCTCTGCTGCTGTAAAACAACCATGCGAACAAGAGAGGGTATTTTACCTGGGTGGGTGCATTGATAATGGAAACATTATATCCATACTGAAAGGTCCCTCCAATTCCAACAGCACAGACAGCCAGGAACAAGGTCCAGCTGGGGAGCTAGAGCACAGAGGAGAGTAACAGGCATGAAAAGCAACAACGCCTTGAGCCAAAGTGCCTGTGGTATGCAGGAGAAAATGCTGGTGAAACACAGAGTGCATTTAGCTTTGAACAGCGAAAATATCTGTTTAGAAAACTCTCTCTACATAAACTCTCAAACATCTGCAGCAGGATTTATCCATGATCACTAGCATCTTTTGGAGATGCAGGTCCAAGCACACCCCTGCCCTGCTGCCAGCACAGTCACCGAACTGGGTAAATGCTCATGGAATCAGTTTTTGATGAAAGAATGTCAGAAATGTTCGTGGGTGATGCTAGAGGCACAATGACTCAGTATGAGAATGAACCAAATCCCAACGTCTATGGTTTGCATTTGAGATGTAAGAATTAACTTTCTTTCCCTCAGTCCCTAAGTACATTGCTGGATGTCTGCGAGCCAGTGAGTGCTAACCTGTAGTGTTTTAGATCACGACACACTGCTCACTGGTAGCAGCATTCCCTCCAAAGTTTACTGCATGCATTTTTAACATTTTCAACATTGATTACCTAGTTACATAGATAAATAAGAATTTAGCAACCAAGATTAATAGATTCACAGACTCTTAGGTTTTAAGGTCAACAGGAATCATAACTGTGGTATATTCTTATCTCAGGAGAGTTCCAATTGGTCATAAAAAGTTGTCCTTTGGATAAGGCTTCTGAGACAGAGAAGATCTCTAGAGGCTTATACAGTATCTGGTTTTGTGACACTCCTCAACTCCAGTTTTTACTGAATACAACAGTACTAAAATCCAGAAGAGACAGAAAACAAGCTAGCCAAAAAAAAAAAAGCCCCAGAATCGTTGACATACACCACCTAACCTGGGCTTTGTTAGGGTGGCTCCCCTCTTTCTGACCAAAGAAGCCTGCCCGTTACAGTCATGTGCTCTGTCCCACTGGGGTTTGGGCCCCCATTTCTCAAGAGCATGGACAAGAGTGGTATCTGTTCTCTGAGCTGCTTCATTCTTGACAGATCATAAGCACTTCCATCTCACTTCAGAAAGACAGGACAACCCCCCCGTTTGCATTCAATGTAAAACATAAGAATCAGAAGATGTGCTTTACAGCTTCCATTTGGAAATGCTGCTGAATGTCTAAGGACAACAAAATTTTATCAGTCTGATCATCTAATGCATTTTTATTTAAAAGTAAACACAAAACCATCAGAGAATTTCACATTTGTGACCACTGTTAAAGCTACAAACTCTGCAGGACTCATCCTGGGGGGACAAGGCCGTTCTGCTTACCTTGCTGTGTGTGCTAGACCCTCTCAGCAGGGGCTGGTGCTCCATTTGGAGTATGGGCAGAGTTTCCTTTCCTCTGCCAAATTTAGTAAACAACACTTCAGAAATAAAAGGTGTCAAAGAAATGAACTTATTATTGTATTGAAACACAACTTTTGCCTTCTGTCTCAAGCCGCTGGGATTCTTCTCAATGGTTCGCAACTTCTTTATGCCTGCCATGCCCAGCTTTCACCAGGCTTCAGAGGAGCTGCGGGGAGCTCTCCCGTGTACGGCAGCACGCCCTAAGCATCTTCTTCGTTAAAGCCAGAGCAGAAAGCACCCGACAGGCCCCCGTCAGCTGCAGCTCCTAGCTCCTACAGAAGTGGACGGGGTGATTACCTGTGGCCTCGGTGGCATCTCCCCGCAACTCCCAACGGCAGCGCTCCTTCGCCCGCTGCTTCCTCGCGGCACAGCCCGCAGCGGGGAGAAGCCACGACCGCAGCTCCTCACCTGACTGGGATTTGGCTGCTGAGCGCCGGCCCGCCCCGGCCCCGCTGCCAGACCGCCGACGGCAGAGATTAGCCGGGCCGCGGACAAAAGCGGCTCTGTCTCGGCGTCCCTTCGGGAGCTGAGGTCTGGCCGCTGCCGGGGAGGCCTGGACCCTCCCGCTCTCGGCGTGAATAGCCCTACTGCGCACCGGGAGCCTCATGGCCACCACAGCAGCGCTCCGGCTCCGGCAAAGAGCCTGTGTACACCCCGCGCCCCGCCGCCTCCCGGGACTACAACTCCCGCCGCGCCCCGCTGGCTGCCGCCGCCCGGGACTACAGCTCCCATCGTGCCCCGCCTGCTTTCTCCAAGCGCGGCGAAAGGCCTGGAAAGGACCTGGGCTCTGGCGACGTCGTTCGGTTCCGGGCCCAGCCCGGCCCGGCGGTAAGTGCTCCGCAGGTTTACGGGCAGCTGCTGTGGCACTGGGGCGGGGGTAGGCTGGACCGCAGAAGATCCCGGGGCGGACGGCGGTGCCGCGGGCCAGGGTCACTCGTGTCGCCCACCAGCGCCGCTCTCCGCGGCCTCGGGACGGAGCGCCACGGACAGGGCCCGTGCCAGCAGCGGGAGAGCGGCCACGGGCCGAGACACGGCTGGAGTTCGATTGTCCCGCTCGACGGAGAGGACGAGAGTCGTTCATGTTCTCTTTCTCTCCGGCAGCAGGAAATGGCAGCGCTGGGCAGATCCTGTCAGGGCATCCCCTCCGGCCGCGCCGTGGAGTTCCCCCAGGTCTCCGCCATGGCTCCTGACCGTCACGGCCCGGCGGCAGCTGTGCGGGATGACCCGCAGCCCGGAGCCTTCGGCCACGGCCGTCTGCAGCCGCCCATGGTAATAATGGCAGGGAACGGAAACGATGGCGGCGACGGCGGCGGTTCCTCCGGCCTGTACCTGCAAAGCAGCTTCGACGTTGCCTCTCTGGCTGCGCTCGGGAGTTACAACGAGGGGCTGCCGGTGGCCCCGGTGGGCTCCTTCACCAGTGCGACACGCCCGCACGGCCTGCACCTGCAGCCGGGCCATGGCCAGTAAGTGCCAGAACAGTTTCACTGGTCAAGGAAGGAGCAGGCGTGCCGGGCACACCGGTAGCGTGACACGGGTGTCATTTCCCAGGCAGGCTGGGCTTTGTTTGCTCCAGTAACGTTTTGTGTCCACAGACCTGAGCTGATCTGTGTGCCCGACAGAGTGGGCTTGTGCTGTACTCGTCTTGCTGCCTGGAAGTTCCTTGGAGGGTGGTGAAGGAGTATTCATAAGGAAAGAGATGAGCTTAAGATTACCAATCTCTTGGCATGCTTTTAAGTTTATGTGCTTTTTTTGCCTTTTAAAAAATGTACTCTTTCTCATGAGCACAACAGGTATAAGTTGTGCTAGAAAAGGTTGTTGCTTGGTCACATTTAGTTTGAGCTTGTCACTGAGAGACTGTTAAGAGACTGAAGTTTTATCGTGTGTTGCTTCATGACACATCTGAATTGTAGCAAAAATTGATCTTGCTCCTTATGGGAAAGATAATTTCTCTTTATTTCGTGTTACTTAGCACAGAATTCTGCTTGGAGAATTGAGTAATTACAGCCTGCTTTAACGTTGTGTAGACAAAATGTTTGTCCAGAACTTCCACTCCTTTCACAGCTGCTGACCTGCTGTGACTGTGGCTCTTACCTGCAAGTGACGTTTTAAAAGAGAGGGAAATACTGTTTATAAGCATCAGTGCCACTGGAAGATATAATTAGAAGCTAAATAACTATTTGTTTTTCTTCTACAGTGTCTCTGTTCGCTGTGGAAAGAAGCATAAGCTAGAAGAAGAGGCAGAAGGGTAAATTAAGTTTGTCTTTTATGACCTGAAAAATCTTAAGCTGCTCTTTCTTTTCTCTGACTATCTGGGTGCATCTCATCCAAAGCCTGCACAGGAAGGGAGCTTCTGTTGTTTCCATTTACAGCTCTTTCCCATAAATGCACATGAGCCCAAATCCATTTCAGTGAATTAGTTGTATAGCACTGGTTTTCTTGCACGAGCATGCAGGATTTTAATCAGAGCAATGTGGCTTAGTTTTCTTGGTGGAGATTGTGTTTCTGCCGCATGTCCAGGCTTTTGCAAGGCACTTGCTTTTTTGTATGGGTTTGTCCTGCAGAACCCCACCTTTCTCTTTTGACAGTTGTAAACTTACTTTGTTTCGTAGTTGTCCTGTGCGGAAGAAGAGACTGACAGAAGCCAAAAATTGCCCTTTGAATCCCAGCACTGAAGAATGGATTCTCTGTGCAGGTCAGGAGGCAGCTGGGGAGGTAGCAAGTCATTGTGGTGGCAGCAGTCCTGGACCTGCCATGTTAGAAATTCCCTGTGAAGAAATGGATCAGACAATGCGGGAACAGCAATGCGAGGTTGCTCGCAGGAAGCTTCAGGAGATTGAGGACAGGTAAATGCAGGGATTCATCAGACTGGCTTTGAGCTTTCCCTTTTTGGTGGGTGTTAAAGGGTTAATCTAGCACTTAGCAGTGTGATAACACTGCTGTAAGTCTGAGATGAACCTGGACAGGGGATCTTTTTGTAGGCTGCCTGTCACCTGAAGCTGGTGGTGCCAGAGCAAGAGATGCTAAACAAAGAGCCACTGTTCGGTGATCACTTTGTGGTGTCAGTATGCCATAACTGGGGTTTATGCTCTTTTGTGGGTATCCAGAGCTCAAATTGTAACTGATGGTACCTGGTCAGACTTAAGCTTAGCTTTTTTTCCACAAACTGCAGCCATGTTCTGTGATTGATGCTTCTAAGTGCTCAAGAAAGACGTGCATTTGTCAGCATAGAGAGCAGCATGAACCAGAGCTCTCTACACCCGAGCAGCGAGACTGAGGTTCACCTTGCTGCTGAACACCAGAGAGCCTGATGTTGGGGTGCTGGGGTTGCTGTGGGCAGTCTGTTGCAGTTAATAAATTTTCTGTGCATTTTTTACCTGTGAAACATTTCTGGGAATGTCACATGTAAATCTCAGCTGATTACAGCTGAGCTAGTGTGCTGAAAGATCTAAAATGACCACTGTTGGCAGTTGTTTGAAGAGCCAGAAGTTATATAAATTATAAAACAAGATTTATTTTTTTTTTAGATGATTACTCCATAGATGATGTGTGAAGGGAATCAAGGTTCATTTTGTCCTGGGTAATCAAGGGTAGTGATGTATGTCTTTATTACCTGCTTTTGTCTGCTTTGGACCTCTCAGAGGATTGTTTCCCAACCTTCCCAGCTACTGCTGAATTTTCTTTAAAAGGTTTATGAAAACAGAAGAGATGCCTCCAGCTTGTTGTAAATGTCTTCAACTTCTTGTGCCATTTTAATCTCTGACATCAGTAAAGGTTGAAAGCTGTACTCAGTGGCTTTTCGGCAAGGCTCTGATGGAGCAGGCAAAGCCACTGCATAGCTGAGGCTCTCTCCTGTGGCATGGCTGAACCCTACAGCTCCCCTGAAGGGAATCCGTTGGTTTGCAGTGTGCATTGCTGGGCAATGCAGGGATCACACGGCCAGCTCAGGTACCAGAAGTGGCACAGCTGTTCCAGAGCTGCTGTGCCACAGCTGTTCTTAGGGTGCTTGGCCCAAAAGATTCAGGTCAGCATGGCCCCGCTGCTTCTGGTACCAGCCAAGGTCAGGTCTGCTCCGCACAGCGCAGTGCACCTAGATGTAACTGTAGTCTGCAGTGGATATGCCTGCTAACAGTGTGCTCAATAGTGTTTATCTCCCTCTTCCCCCTCCATTCCTAGGATAATTGATGAAGATGAGGAAGTTCATGCTGATGGAAGTGTTAGCAATCTGCCCACTCTTATCCTGTCAGATACCCTTAAAAAAGGGATGAAGAGGGATTTTGGTGAAGTCCTGACAAAGAAAATAATAGAATCTATGTAAGTTCTGGAGGAAATCATGGTACTATGTAGTTAACACATGCAAATGAGAAGAGAGACCCACTCTCATGTTTGTGGAGAAGTCTTTAACTACTGCATGATGCAGCCAGGGTTGCATAACAGACCATTTATCTGGTCAAAAATAGGAAAAGCTGTGGTGATGTAAAAGAGAAGTTAAGTGTGACTGTAGTGGTCATCAGGCTGCCTGCTTTGTAATCCTTATTTGTTCAGAGTGGCATTTGTTGAATAATCTGCTCTATCTCAACCTGTACATATGTGAGTTTCTGAAAGAAGGTCCTGAAGTGTGACTGACAGTGGTCATCAGAAGAGCAAAAGAGAAGGGAGAAAATGCAGGGTTAGAATTAGAGTTAATGGAATTTAGTTAAGGAAGAGGAAACCTAGTAGAGAAAAAAAATAAAGATACATGGATTCTGGAATGTAGTTCCAGGCTAGCACAAAGGGTGAAGATAATCACTGGTCTTCTGCATTTAGTAGTTGTGATTAGAGAACTTACATTTAACTGAGCCTCCGTCCCTTCTAGGAGCCGTCCCTCGATGGAGCTGGTGCTTTGGAAACCTCTTCCTGAATTTCTCACAGATAAACTGAAGTCTGTTTCTGTTAAGAACATGAAGGAGCAAAGTACAGAAGGGTGTCAAGCTAAACAGTCGGCACCAAGAGCTGCTTTTGACCCACAAACTGACACATTCCCTGAATCGCAACAGACTGCCATGTCTCCAGATCCATATGCTAGTTTGGGAATCTCTGGGTGTGCAGAAGAAGAAATGGAGTTGTAGATGCCAGATTTTAGGAAGTGGTGAGTTTCTGATGGTTTTTCATGGTGTTTTTTGATTCCCACTTTCTTCCTGTTTTGATGTGTGAATCTGAAGTTTTACTGTTTGTTTTTGGTTTTCCTACTATCAATCCTAAGAACACGGATTGGCCAAATACAACTCAGTGAAACTGACCCTCTCAAGATTGCTCTACTCTAGTTTGGTAAATAGTCTTGTTTTTACTGAGAAGGTAATACAGAGGCCTTTGGAATGCAGGTGTAGCTTTTCCATCTTGCTTAATAGTGAAACATTCTCTTAACTGTCCTTGGTAAAGTGTAAAATTTAAATATTGAATGTAACTGTGGCTTAAGCCACATCTTTCATTTACTGAGCCACAAAGGCTTTGGTGCACATACTACGCTTGGTCAGTTAATTTAGTCTGAGTTATGAAAAGGTATGGAAAGGAAAAAACTATTTCAAGTCCAGTCACAGCTGGAAAAGCAATCCCTATGGAAATGAAGCTTCTCATGCTGCCCCATCTGTGGCTGCTTTTTACTTGATGCAAACTCAAGTGTAGAAATGGAACATTCTGAAGTGTGGTGGAGAAGGGCGTTAAAGCTGGAATAAGCATCTTGCTTTGTAGAAACTCAAACCAGCTACTGACCTGCAAAATAAAAATACATACTTTAGTCATCTCTGGGTCATTGGCTCCTAAATTGTGGGGCTTTTATGCTCCCCTCCTCACATGATAGTCTGAAGAAAAGCACTTCTCAGATAGCTGATTGACATTGACCTTGTGCTCCTTGTGTGCATAAGCTGGAAGTAAGTTGAACACTTCACTAAATGGCTTGCTTTAGTTCTGTAAACATGGTAAGTCATCAGGAACAGGGAGCTGACTTGCTCTGGCATGAGGAGGGCCAAATTCTGATTATTGTCTGTAACCAAGCCCCAGATTTTGAGACTGCTGATGGTGAAGTGTCTTCCCCTAAGGGACTGTAGACTTAAGCCAGAACACGTGCTGTTGCCATAAATGACATAGCTCATACAGATGTATGCCAAAAGAATTTTGTACCCTGCTTGGAGAGTTGCAGAATCCTCAATGAGTTAGTGCTTGTACCTTTCCTTAATGCACAACAGTTCCATTATGCTTAAAACCCATAAGCAGAGTCTTCTCTGAGAAAGCACAAGGGCTTAAAAGCTGTGAGTTGAGGATAGGTTCCGCTCAGAGTTGTAGCGTTGCAGTGTGGCTTTACCTTAGGCAGACGATAAACCAAGCAAGCACGCAGCAGTGCAGCTGTTTGTGTGAGAGAGATCTGTTCTTCCTCTGCATGGCTCACGGGTAATCTTTGTGATGATACTCTTTACTGTCAGAGAAGCCCGAGGTGGTACTTCAGAACCGAGCTTCTCTTTCTGCAGTCATTTCTTTTCTCCTGGCTGACAGCAGCAGCTTTGTTCAGAGGATGCCCTGTTAGTTAAGCCTTATCTGTCTTGCTGCTCCTACAAAGCTTGCATGACATCTGCTGTCTCTTGCCAGGACATTTCAGAGCTTCACTAAAACCATTCCAACACTTGATTAGGTACTGCTCTGGAAGCTGCTGTATAAGTTTACCATTCTGGAAGCTTTGTTAGCTTGGAGAACGTGTGCAGCTTTATCTTGCCATTAGGGCCAGTTTTGTTTCAGGATCTGCTATACATCTCTTGCATGTGCTACGCAATTTTTTTCCCTGTAGTATTAAGCTGCCAAACACGCTTAAAAACTCACAGCCTCTGTGCTACATTGCTTGAACCTAAAGCAATGCAGTCTGGAGAAGGCTGTAGTCACAGTGAGTAGAAAACATGAGGCCTCCACAGCCTGTAGGATTAGGGTGAAAGTTCCAACAGTGGAAGTGATTTAGGATTCAGAGCTGTCAACTAAAAAAGCCAAAAACAAAGGATAAAAAAAAATTATTAAACCACCTCAGCAACACTAAAATTTTGAGCATATGTAGAAAACTGGGGTAGACCTTAATGTGTCAAATCTACATTTTCCTCTTAAAAATGACAAAGCAAATATGCAGATTGCTTCCAAACACACTCTTCTCCTGTTACATTTGTACCGAAGGTAGACTTCCAGAGGTGTGTTTCCTCTTAGTCATTTGATGTTAACGTGGCATCGCTGACCCCTGTTATTCTGCCTCCTGAAATAGGAATGTTGTACTGGGCTGCTGGCAAAGACAGAGATGAGGAAAATTGTCCAAGGCATTTGCTTGGGTTCATGTCTGTGCCTGCGCATTTTTTGGTCATAATTAATTTCTGCCCTTGTGTCAGGAGAGAACAGGGTTCAGTCAAAATTGATGAAGAGCAGGAACTGAATGTCTGGGAAGACTGATGAGAGTCTTGCTGCAGCGGTCATTTGGAGAGGGTAAAGAGAGAACAAGTTACTGGGTGTTTTTAAAGTTGTGTGTTTGTAACAGTTCCATTGGTTGGTGACTTCCTGGAAAGACTTCCTTTGCTGCTGTTTACAGGCAGGCTGGCAAATGTAATGCAGTATTAGGGAAAAACTTTATTTTGAAATACAGAAGAGCTGATTCTGGTCTGTCTTCTCTCGGGACCAAGTCACCCTTTGTATGTCAGTTTTCAATAAATTTTCTGAAATATTTTGTAGATGGCTGCGTTTCATTCCTGGTAGGAGGTAAAACCTCCAGAGCTTTGTCCAGACCCTCAGCTGGATGGCTAAGTGTTCTGCTAGCCAGAGAAGAGTTCTAATTTAACTGCATGTCTCTTCTTTCCTCCAGTGTGACTGTTGTGCAGGGGGCCCAGCAGCAGGTGGAGCAGAGGTGAAGCTGCTAGAAAGGAAAAGTTGCTGTAAATCTGTACTGCCCCAAAGGCCCCTAACAAAGCAAAGGTGTACCAAAAGGTGTTGCTGTAGCTGTGTTTTCAGGTCTTTCATTTTACATTAGACTGACATTAAGGAAGCCCACCTTGCTTAGTTCTGCATAAAAGCTAGAACTGCTCAAGGAGATATTTAAAACAAATGTTAAGAGTCTATTGCAATGTAACACTTTGTCTTGTTCAACAGCTTCAAGCTGGTTTTCAGGCAGCCAAAGGATAAAGATGAGTCTGATGGACCTTTTGCTCTCAAAAGGAGAGAAAAAAGTACTTCAGATTTGTTTAAAAATTACGAAAACTCATGAGAAGACAAGACTTAAATGTTCTTCTAATGCAGCACTGGAGAGAGGAAAGAACTGTGTAAGGATCTTTTGGTTGTTTTAGTCTCCTTAGGATGTGCCTGGGAGACTTGGCAGATGGGAAGAGGATCTCAGTTACAAGGCAGTTTATTTTGGCATGGAACTGCACCTGGGCATGCATGAGTTAGAGCAGGTGTGTGGCTTCCATCACAGGTGGAGTTAATCACATGCAGAGAAACACTTGACAAAGTGCTCAGTTTAGTCAGAGTAGCTTGCCTAGGGACACAGGAACTGCCATTCTGAACACCACAAACAAAACCATACTGAGAAATCCACAAGAACCCGAGATACCTTAAAGGGAGACAGCACACAGCACCAAGAAGTTCACTTCCACAGCTGAGACTAAATATGAGCAAGGAAGAGCTTCTTGCAGAATAGGCTATCTGCAGCAACCAGGTCACAAACAGCAATTCACAAGAAAACAAACCTGGCTCAGGTGTACTACAGCACTCAGCAGGAGTTGCTGTGGTTTCTCTTCTATTGTGCTAGCTTTTAGAGGCCAGATGTGAGAACAAAAAAAACAGCTGCACATCTTTTTGTGCAAGACTCAACCTTCCTCTAGCCCCAGGGAAGGTGTGAAGATCAGCCCTTCTGCAGGTGCTGTTTTCAGCTAGTCATACTCATGTCCGAATCTTTGACTTCTAGGCTAGAAAGCATAAAGCTAAGTTCTAAAGAAATGGAACTTCTACACTACTTCTGCTGTACCTTAATTTCATACTGCATTCAATTACTGACAAATAATGCAGAGCTAGGATCCAGTTGTCACTTGTCCATTTGCTTCCTGGCCTCACAACAATTTATTACATACTGAAGGGTCCTCTTGCAGTCAATTCTGTTTTCCAGCTTGAAAGTAAAACAACTTATTACTTACAGGTGAGTTTTATCTAAATTCCCACAGTATTGCACAGCTGTGGTTTTTACTTCAGTTATCAGCTAGAGTGCTTTATTACACCAAGACAGATTACTCAAGTTTGTTACCCCAAGCAGGCCTGCCACCTTGACTGTCAGCAACCAACGCCCTCCCCCATTCCACCCCCATTTCCTGCCCTCCCCAGCGCCAAGTTACTTTAGTCAAAGTTTAACACAGGGGCTGAAATAGCACCAAAACCAAGAACAGTTGTGCAAACACCTGGGACAGCCTCCACATCCAGCGTAAGATTTCAGCAGCAGCAGATGCTCCCAGAAAGCAACTGAAGCATCCACCTGTGTACATCATGGAAATGCAGCTGGGCTGATAGAAGGACAAGACACTGAGACCTAATCTCATAAAAACTCTTTCAAACTTTGCAAGGCCCAGGAACTATTCACCTCTGCACTGAGATACAAGGCAAAAAAAGGTCAGTGAGCTGCATTGCACTTTAATTGCACCAGTACAGTTAAATATGAAATGGAAAAAGCAACTCTACATAGCAAAGGGAAACCAAGCACTCACAGTAAATCTGCGAGACATGCGGACTATTTAATCTCAACGCAGCTGTCCAGGCACAGATCCCACTGCCGTTTTTGGTTAAAAGTGTTTTGAATACAAACCAAACGTTCACTTTTAGGTTCATGTAGGATTGGCAAGTGGAGAAACACGCTTCCCTTCCTCCTAAGCCAGCCTGGTCTAAGGGGATGGCAGGACAGCAGAGGCGCTCCCATACCAGCAGAAAAGCATTGGCCATCACCCCTCTGCTAGCAGAGGTCAAAATGAGCACCACTTTTCTGAACACACTTGATTCCCTCCCCCCAAAGGTGCAGATCCTACTCTTCTGCCAGGACAGCTATGCAAGGGAGTTAACACTACTGAGTTAGACACTGATCAGCTGGGGAAAGAGTTCATTGGCAAAGCTATCCTCCCAAACACAGTCAGTGGCAAGTGGAGAGGACATGCTGCTGAAGGGTGATGGGGACCCTTCATACCCAGAGTCACTACAGGCATCCAACAGATAGCTTGAGGCTGCAGGGCTATGAGAGGAAAGCAGGTGAGAGAAACCCAGTTCAGGCATGAAACGGTCTACAGGTTCCTCTTTCACAGATACTGGGGCCTCAGGGACAGCTTTGTCTTCAGACACAGAGAGAGATACTTCTTCAATTTTCACCAGCATATTGGTTTGGTTGCCCATCTTAACAGGAATCTCCAGCATTAGAGGCTTTGTGTACACATGATCAAACCTTATCAGTTCATTAATGGCCTCCAGCTTGGCTGATGGGGACCCCAGAGAAGGAGAGGGGGAGGATGGTATGGAATTTGTTTCTCCACAGATCTCTTCTTCCAGCTTTTGCAGGCAGGTTGACTCCAGATCAGTATATTTGAGAAACATGTCTGAGTCCAGACTGTCCAGAAAGCCCAAGAGCAGATTAGACTGCAGAATGAAACACTATTTTAGAGAGACAGCCAACTACTGTTACATCAAAACATCAGCTGTGACAACTATTAACCCTCAACTGGAAGTTAGTATATGCTAACGTGATCAGAGAACTAGAACAGACATGGGAATATCAAAACAGGCAGGAAAGGCAATTAATTATCTTTCAGAAAAATCTGTCCATTAAAGGCACTGCCAATCACTACAGAATTCTACACACATTTGATACTCAGAGCCTCTATTAGATAAACTCCAACTTCTCAGGGCCATCAGGACCACAGCGTTCACTGGCTTCACACTGCAAGCAGCAGAGCTTTGCTTCAGCAGACCTATGCTTGCATTTCTGGAAGCCATACATAAGGGACAGGCTCCAGGTATGAACAGCTGTGTCAAGTGACCAAGTTTGTTTTCAACAACAGCAAGAGCACAGTATACTCCTGGTATTAGTACATGCTTGCAAGGAGATGAAAGACTGCTTCAGGAAATAGCCTCCAAGATTTCATGGAAACTGGACTTGAATGAATTGCACAAACTCCTGTACAGACCAAACAGCTGCTTTAAGCCACAAATACAGTATTCCAGGTGTGGAAAGTCAGATGAATTTACCTCATGAAGTTATGACACAAGTGTTAAATCCACACCAATTCTGATTTCTACAGGCATTCCACATAGGAGTGTGGGTGCTCACCTCTGAGTCTGAAGAGTTACTGCCATCAGAATCCATGTGGAAGTTATCAGAAATGGTGACTGCTGGGCCTGCACCTGCTGCAGAGGAACACGTAGTCTGAGTGCTGCGGACTCAGCGGACCCGGTCACCAACCTAATCTCATCCACCTGTGATTCCTTCACAAACTGTGCCAAGGGAAAAAAAAAATAATCCAGTCAGCCACCAGCAATGTTCTGAGCAGACAACACAGTACAGAATCCTGAAGATCGTGCTCTTTCAGCAAAGGCATCAGAAGCCAATTCCCGCCTTGCCTGTGTAGCAGGAATCTGAAGGTAATGGCACTTCCAATCCAGCTCAACCTTCCACTAACTTGCAGATTTACTTGTTCACCATCTTTAAATGGGAACCTGACTCCCGACCCCACACTGGAGTCCTATTGTCTTGAAACAGGCACATGTAACTCTAACAGTTACCACTGCATTTCTACAAAGGAACGTAGAAAAAAAGTGATGAAATAGCTTTGGAACCGTCACCTCACCACCACCCACGCTATCCACGGCACCGACTTAGGGCTTAGGGCTGTCTATCCGACCTGCGGGAACAGGCCAGCGCGTTCCCCTCCCCGCTACAGGGCAGCAGGCTTCCGCCGGGGGTACTCGTCCCCGCCCACTGCCACGCAGCTCCCTCAGAGCTGGGTAATTCCCGGCAGGTTGCGCCCAGGAAAGCGAGGCCAGCAGCAGAAAGCTTACCTTGGATTCGTTCTCCATCTTCAGAGCATCTAGGCCTAGGCGGCAGCGGAGCTCCTGGTTCTCCAGGGTGAGGTTACACGTCCTCTCCCGCAGGAGCTGGTTTTCCAGCAGCAGCTTCTGATTCTGCGGAGCTACCAGTGAGCCAGGGAGACCGCAGGAGGCCGCAGTGCGGCCCACTCCCGTCTCAGGGGCCCACCTAACCCCTCAACCCGGCCCCTCACCTCTTCCTCTAGTTCCACCACCTGCTGCTCCAGCTCCGTCATCCGCGCCTTCTTCCTGTCCCGGGCGCTCTGAGCCGCTACGCGGTTCTTCAGCTTCCTAAGAGGCAGGGCGGGACAGGGCGGCCGTCAGGCCGACACCCTGCGGACAGACACCACCGCACGGCGTCACAGCCAGGCGTCGCCACCGGCCTCACTCACCTGCGCAGCGCCTTCTCCTCCGGGCTCAGATGGGTGAGCCGCTGCCGCTTGCGGACCGGCTGCGGGGCCTCCAGGCCCGTGGGACTAGAGGGGGCTCCTGCTGGCAGGACAACGGAGAGCTGCCGACCCTCCGCGGGACCGGAGGGCTGAGCCGCTTTGCCAGAGATGAGAAGCAGCCGGGGAGCCGCGGCAGCGGGCAGCGCTGCCATGGCCGGAGCAGCGCAGCTGAGGCCGACCCGGCGCCACAACTTGTGGCACGCTCCGCTTTCCGCGGCCCCGCCCGGATCTCTACGATCGTGGCTCTTCCTGATTGGCCGGGGCGTCGTGACGTTGCTCCCAGGCTAGCGTGTGATTGGCCTGCGCCTCCAAGCAAGCAAAGAAACGAATTGCATCAGACGAGGGGTGGAGGTTGGGGTCCCTGGAACTCGTGGCTGCTTGGGAGCCCATCGGCCCGGCCGGTCCCGGCTGCTGCGTTGCAGTTGCGGCACTGGCGGGGACCGCGCCCGGTCAGAGGTGGCAGTTAAAGGTCTTTTGGCCACCGTCCCAGAGGCGAGTGTTCGAAAGCCGTCCCGAGCAGAACCCGAAGGAGAAGCACAACTTCGTGGGCACATGAGTGCCAAGAGTGGAGCTATCGCAGGTGCCGTGAGTCTGGGCTAAAAACGGAGCTAAAAAGAATCAGAGGCAGCGAGGAAGTCAATGATGAGCAGGAGTTGCAGAGAGCATGCAGAAATGCCCCAGGGTTGTCCTCTGAGCCCAGCCTGTTCCTCAAGAGCAGCAGCCGTGTGTGATGAAGTTATCTGTGCACTTCTGGGTCTGTCTGGTGAAGAACATCACCATACCACAGTGGGTCAGTGGCAGATCTGAAAGGGTTTAGTCCCAAGCAAGGCCAGGTTGTGTAGGGGGAAGGCTGAACAAGCTGTGCACGTTGGCAGGCTGCTGCTCAGCATGGCAGCAACCGGCAGCCACTGCGGAGCTGCCCTCAGCTCAGTGCCTGACCTCTCCCGTGCTGTTGCAGGTAGCAGTTCATACGACCTAAGTGGCTATGAAACACTGAAACTTTGCCTACTTTCATTTCATTCTGAAATCTGTTGCCACACTGAATTGAGATTAATGAAGGTGTTAAGTGGCAAAGGACGAACATGAACTTTAGGAGCTCGGGGGCACTGGGGTGCTGTTTTGGCAAGACTCCAGTGGTGGAGTTCTGCCAGACTTTCATGATACAAAGAGTGAACTGTGTCCGTAAGTTTGTTTGTTCTTTCCCTGCTCATTGCAGCGTGACATTCAGTTAGGCTGGGAGTTCACCTCTCTACTTGGACACCTTTGTGAAAAAAAACATAACTTTTAATAAGCCCTTTAGGCTGAGTGCAAAAATGTTGTTGGTTCTGATTTGCACCGTTGAAAACTAACAAAATGCAGGTTCAGTATTAATACCTTTCTCTGATTTCAGAGTTGCAAGAGTCTGGCACAGGCTGCTCCAGGAGGCTGTGGCTGCCTCCTTCCTGGGGGTGTTCAAGGCCAGGTTGGATGAGGCCTTGATCAGCTGAATCTAGTTGAGAGGTGTCCCTGCCTATGGCAGGGAGGTTGGAGCAGATGATCTCTGAGGTCCCTTCCAACCTGAGCCATTTTATGACACTGATCTCAAGCAAGTTGCTGTTTTGTACAACAAGCAGACTGCTCCTGCTTGTGCTGCTTTGTGATACTGCTGGCCACGCTGTTGAGACCAGCTGTGATGTCATTTGCTGTATGGATATTCGGGTTTCTTTCCATTGTGGCTGAAGAAAACTTTCTGTCTGTGATTTCATTTTCCTGTTTCATTTTATATAGAACCAGGGCACGAGCAGTTTCTCCCTTTGCAACAAACAATTGTGATCATGAATAAACTAAGTGCAAGGACGTGTACACTGGGAGCAGTGGATGAGCCATGTCACAGCGATGTGTGAACAAGCACAAAACCAGAAGGTGTCCACGCTTGCTGAATACAACAGTGGCATCCGTTACATCTACAGCTGGCAAGGGAAGGGCCTGGCACCCTGCAATCTTGTCATCTTAGTAGTGTTGCTAAGATTTGGTGCAATACAGTGACTGAGAATGTTTAGACTTACAGATACTATGTTACTCTTATTAAGATACATAAAGTCTTTAATTAGATATACGGTTAGGTCACTGGTAAGAGTGGCAAAGAAAAGTTCTCTAAAGCTTGGTCTTGACATTCAGAAAGATTTAATTGAAAGACTTCAAGTTTAATTCTTACTTCCACCTCTCTTTTGTTGTTTGTTTGTTTGTTTTTTTTTTCCAAATCTCTATTTACCCTTTCTGTTTTCTCCATTTTTATTTTTTCCAGCTGGTGGAGTCAAGCCCAAGATTCACATGACAGTGCTCTTGTTACTCAAGAATGCATCTCACTCTGCCTTTCAGTTCAGCACCATTATCCATCCAAAGGATGTGCTGATGAGGATACTGTTGGTTGTCCTGCCAGAAACAACACTAGTTCCTGCTAAGGGAGCTTTCCTGTATGTTCCAGGTGGCCAACCTACCAAAGCAAACAGTTTTGTTTAAGAAAGATTTGTTTAACTAAGGCTTTGCCCTTGTTTACTGTCAGATACAGTGAAAGAAAGTAGTTGAATGCCATCTACTTATGAAAAAGGGAGAACAGAGAAGGAAAAGAAAATGGAAGAGGGTGTAAAGACAGTTTGACTAAGAGGCATAGTCTGAGAAAGGGTTTGTTTCCCTAGTGTGTGTCTTGAAAACACTTGGAAAGTGGCCCAAGGCCTCAAGCTTGTGTCAACAGCTGGAATATTCCCAGAACTGTATCACTAGCTGAATAAATGAGAAGAGGAACTGTCTGTAGCATAAAATGAGGTTATTCCAAGCCTGTAGTGTTTGTAATGAGGGAATATAACCCTCACCTTCCTCTAAAAGACTCTGCTGACCTACCTTCTGAGCTCCTTGTAGGCTGAAGAGGGGAAGATCTTCACTTTGGCCACCTTACCCAGTTGTCTGGCTACTGGCAACACTTCCTTCTACTCTTAACAGCTCCAGGCTGGAAACATATCGGGGGTGGGTGCTTACTCTTAATTGCTCTTAATTTACTGCTTAATTTACAGGCAAGCATATAACAAAGGATGTAGAACTTTTCATCACTTTTCAGCAGTCCTGGTAGCCTGGTAGGAACAGTGACACACCTGTTCTTTAGCAAAAGGCAGTCCTGCTGTAGCATGAGGAATTACACAGACTGTCCCTTGCCCACCATGTGTTGCTGCTCAGCTGCCTGCCTGCTGTAGCACTGGATGTGAATTTCTCTTGCCACTGCCTCAAGCAGTTCCTGCAAAAGGCAATTTTTTAGCTCATCTATCATCCCTTAATGCTTTGAGAGTCTACCTCAGCAGACTCTACGTACCACCAGAAAAGTGTGGAGAAGAGTCATAGAATAGAATAGAATCATAGAGTCATAGAATCAGTCAGGGTTGGAAAGGACCACAAGGATCAGCCAGTTCCAACCCCCCTGCCGTGGGCAGGGACACCCTACCCTAGAGCAGGCTGCCCACAGCTTCATCCAGCCTGGCCTTAAACACCTCCAGCCATGGGGCCTCAACCACCTCCCTGGGCAACCCATTCCAGCCTCTCACCACTCTCATGCTCAACAACTTCCTCCTCACGTCCAGTCTGAATCTCCCCTCCTCCAGCTTTGCCCCATTCACCCTAGTCCTGTCACTACCTGATATTGAGATGTACGTAGTCTGGCCAATAAACATTAGGAACAGCTCAACATTTAACAAAGAAGCACTCTTTTTCTCAAAGATGGGGAAGCAGTTTGACAGGAGTGTTTGACATGGAAGCAGAATTCCTTCCAACTGAAATATTCTCCACTGTTCTTCACTAGCAACAGTGATTCTTTCGAAAAGTTACCCAGCAGGTAACAGTGACCATGTTGCTTGAACTCTTGAGTTCAACAACAAAGCAATAATAAAATGATGTCTCATTTTCCTTTCCACTTGTCCAAGTCAGAAATAAACAAGATATTTTGAAATCTCATTTTTCAGAAAAGGCCCAGTGAGCCCAGCTTTGAACTCCTGCAGGTATCTTACAGACCTGTGTACCTTTCATCCCAGTTCCTTGTCTTTATGTTCCACCTCACATGTTGCTGATACCTGTTGCTGTCCAATAATTACAAGGATCAGTGGGCAGATCTGTTTCAGTTCCATCTTAGATCTGTGCAGTGGGTCACAGGTAAAGGCTGGAAATTCTTGTTTTGATCATCTCTGTGGCTCAGTCCTCTGACCTAGCTGACTTCGTGTTGAAGCAGTTTCTATCAGAGTTGTACCATGAGTGCTTCCTGTTACAACTCTTCCTTCAGTACATTGTGCTGGACTTCTGTCTGCATTTTCCCACAGTGGTGTCCTAGCTTCTGCAGGCAGCATCAGTTGACTTGGGCAGTGTGTATCTTGTGGCAGAGATCACACACCCTTATAGTAGTCTTCTCTGTCTCCCCATCCCAGGATAATTTGTTCTCCCATCACCATAGGTAATAAAGTCTTGCTTCTGATTCACCAAGGAAGTCTGGGATAATGCAGGCAATGCTGTGAAGTGTTTCTGTGACAAAGATATTATGAAAGCTGGCTGGAGGCTGAGCCTCTTACAGAGCATTTTTTTTTTTTTTAGGGAAATAGGATCTCCCTTCACTGCCACTGGAGTTCTCAGCAGCCACAGGCACTGAAGCTTACCTTACAGCTCTTCAGGGTGGCTGGGCAACGTTGCCTGCATTCAGAGAGGTTGTGCCCTGTTCCAGCATCAGCGGTGGCTCAGCTGCCACAGATCGCATGGTATCCCTCGTCACAAAGGCAGGTGGAAATCACACCTCCCAGAGCTGCATGTGTGTGTATAGCAACTGATTAACTTAATTTATAGACATGGGAACCTCCATTGATGTCCTCTCCTGTACTAACCTTTCTGCATCATGTATTTTTTGGGAGCAAAGGTGAAGGTAATACACTTAATGAAGAGGATGCAGTGAGGACATTGCTGGAGGTGATGTTGCAGAACATGCTTGGCAAATACCAGAAGGGCTGAGCTTTTGCTGCCCCAGTGAACTGACTGCCTGTGTTCTGCATCTCGTGTATTTAATATGTTGAGCAAGCTCTCCAAGGAAGACAGCCAGCTGTTGAAATCTCACACACCTAAAAGTTCATGTTCCAGTAAGTTTTTGTGTTTGCACATCCTGGTTCAGAACTGGAAAATACTCTGGGAGGTAGACAACTGTGCTTAAGAAAACTTAATAAAGACTACTTCCTATTAGCAGAATTTAGCTCTTCCTTGGAGCAGTGCCAGCTTTTGTCAGGAAATACCTCCTCTTATTTCATAGTCATTTGATAGGCTTTGAAATTCCTTTAGAAGTTCAGGAACCCTGAGAATCCTAGCAGCTTCAGGGTTTTGTACCTTTAGAATTACGTCCTTGTATTCTTTCATTTGGGTTCCTTCTCCCAGTTCTGTCTGACATACGCAGAAGCCTCTCTCCAGCTGTTTCAAGAGCCCCATTGTGCTAGTTTGAGCCTAGCT
>WAAF01005107.1:1450-35702 GCA_013400475.1 Tricholaema leucomelas | reverse complement strand
CTGCAGAGCTGTTCTCCAGCAGGTCAGCCCCCACCATGCACTGAGGTGTGGGGTTAGTTATCCCCACGTAAACAACTTGAGTTGGATACCAAATCAAAAGATTAAGCCTTCTACCTGGGAGTCACAGCCTTCAACAAGATTTGATTGCAGAAAGGGTATTTAGCACTAGTGATAGAGCATGTTCCCAAGAAACAAGACATACATTTGTCTTTAGACAAACCTCCAGCTAATTCAGCCTTATGTGTGTATCCTGCTCCTCTGTGTGTGTCTCCTGTGCACTGCCCAGAGGAAAATCAGGACAGATTGAGTACTTTCCAGTCACAGAATCACAGAAACACAGAATTAACCAGGTTGGAAAAGACCTTTAAGATCATTGAATCCAACCTATCACATATCCCTCTAATTAATTAACTAAACCAATGCCTCATCCAGCCTCCTCTTGTCCCCAGGGATGGTGGCTCCAACACCTCCCTGGGCAACCCATTCCAATGCCAATCACTCCTGCTGTGAAGAACTTCCTCCTAACATCCAGCCTAGACCTCCCCTGGCACAACTTGAGACTGTGTCCCCTTGTTCTGTTGCTGCTTGCCTGGCAGAAGAGACCAACCCCACCTGGCTACAGCCTCCCTTCAGGTAGTTGTAGACAGCAATGAGGTCTGCCCTGAGCCTCCTCTTCTGCAGGCTGCACACCCCCAGCTCCCTCAGCCTCTCCTCACAGGGCTGTGCTCCAGGCCCCCTCACCAGCCTTGCTGCCCTTCTCTGGACATGTTCAAGTACTCCAACATCCTTCTTAAATTGAGTGGTCCAGAACTGGCCTAACCAGTGCTGAGTGCAGGGGCAGAAGGACTTCCTTGGTCCTGCTTTGTCCACTTAAGGCTGAGTTCAAGCACAAATGGCTGACATTACTAAAAGAGCAAGGCAGTTCCCATAGAGCAGGGAAATCTGCTAAGTGTTTTGTTGGGGCTAAAGACCAAACTGGTTTCTGCTCTCTGCCTTTGCTCCCAAAATGTTTTTTTTTTTCCCTAGTTGTTTGTTTGTTTTTGCTGTTCAGTGCCAAACACATGAACAACCCTTCTAGCAGGGACAAGGAATCACATGAATCCTCCCTCACTGAAGCACTGTAATTGGCAGACTACTGGCAAATGGCTCTTCTTCAGGACACAAAGCCTTCTTTTTTTTTTAGGATGCTCATTCACCTGGAGATCACAGCATCACAGCATCACAGTCTCACAGTATCACCAAGGTTGGAAGAGACCTCACAGATCATCAAGTCCAAACCATTACCACAGAGCTCAAGGCTAGACCATGGCACCAAGTGCCACGTCCAATCCTGCCTTGAACAGCTCCAGGGACGGCGACTCCACCACCTCCCTGGGCAGCCCATTCCAGTGTCCAATGACTCTCTCAGTGAAGAACTTTCTCCTCACCTCAAGCCTAAACTTCCCCTGGCGCAGCTTGAGGCTGTGTCCTCTTGTTCTGGTGCTGGCTGCCTGAGAGAAGAGAGCAACCTCCTCCTGGCTACAACCACCCCTCAGGTAGTTGTAGACAGCAATAAGGTCTCCCCTGAGCCTCCTCTTCTCCAGGCTAAACAATCCCAGCTCCCTCAGCCTCTCCTCGTAGGGCTGTGCTCGAGGCCTCTCACCAGCCTCGTTGCCCTTCTCTGGACACGTTCAAGCATCTCAATGTCCCTCTTAAACTGGGGGGCCCAGAACTGGACACAGTACTCAAGGTGTGGTCTAACCAGTGCAGAGTACAGGGGCAGAATGACCTCCCTGCTCCTGCTGGCCACACCATTCCTGATGCAGGCCAGGATGCCACTGGCTCTCTTGGCCACCTGGGCACACTGCTGGCTCCTGTTCAGGCGGGTATCAATCAGCACCCCCAGATCCCTCTCTGTCTGGCTGCTCTCCAGCCGCTCTGACCCCAGCCTGTATCTCTGCATGGGGTTGTTGTGGCCAAATGAGATGACCAAAAAATGAGATAACCAAAAAATGAGATGACCAAAATATGTTGTAATCTGCTCATTGCCAAGGACAGCACAAAAGCAAGAGCTGTCTGTTCAAGTGGCTGTTCACAAAACTGAAGCTGCAGCCTGATTGCCTTGCTCAGTGTTTTATTAGAGTAGCAACAGAAATCCATCACAAATTGATCTCCACGGTGGCATGCGCTAAAGAAATACAAAATGCTTCTGTTGAACAAAGATTGTTCTTCGTTCTGGGGGCTCCATGGATCAGCAGTACACTTCTCTGAGCAATTTCACATTTGGATTCACAGATTAATAAGAGATTAATAAGGTTAATAGATTTATAAGCCACATGCAGTGAAAAAAATGAGATCAGAATTACTCTGGGTAAGTGAAAAAGAAATTCCTTATAAATCAGCTGCTCTTTAATAGAATCATAGAATCAACCAGGTGGGAAGAGACCTCCAAGATCATCCAGTCCAACCTAGCACCCAGACCAAGACAGTCATCTAGACCATGGCACTAAGTGCCTCATCCAGGCTTTGCTTGAACACCTCCAGGCACAGCGACTCCACCACCTCCCTGGGTAGCCCATTCCAATGGCAAATCACTCTCTCTGCCAACAACTTCCTCCTAACATCCAATTATAGTCTAAATGGGCAATTAACTAATGGTATGTGATAAATAATATGTTAAGATATCAGGTTAGGGAGGTATGTGGATGGTACAACTTCAAGTACACACACATATGTAGAGTGAGACACGTGTATGTATGTTTGCACTGCTCTCATCTTAGGTGTAGCTGTGTTTGGATGGGATACTTTTAAATACTGACAAGTATCCTTGTGAAGGGAGAGACAATATTCAAATGCATTAATTATTCCTCCTTTCCTTTCATAGAATCACATGATTCTATGAAAGGAAAGGAGGAATAATTAATGCTTGTGTGAATCACATTTCCAGGATTCAGCTCCAGAATTAAGGAATTCTTAATAATCATAGAATCATAGAATTAGTCAGGGTTGGAAGGGACCACAAGGATCATCTAGTTCCAACCCCCCCTGCCATGGTCACTTTGTTTGAACCAAATCACTGGTGTTGGCTGCATCAGTCTCAAGTTGTGCCAGGGGAAGCATAGGCTGGATGTTAGGAGGAAGTTGTTGGCAGAGAGAGTGATTGGCATTGGAATGGGCTGCCCAGGGAGGTGGTGGAGTCACCATCCCTGGTGGTGTTCAAGAAAAGCCTGGCTGGGGCACTTGGTGCTATGGTCTGGTTGACTGGATAGGGCTGGGTGCTAGGTTGGACTGGATGATCTTGGAGGTCTCTTCCAACCTGGTTGATTCTATTCTCTTCTATTCTATCCCAGTAGTGATAAAATCCCTTATTGGAAGGAACACCACAGGAAGGAAACCATCCTACCTAAGAAAAGAGACAACAAAATACTGAAAGATCAGTCTGAAATGCCATGGCAGTGTGTAAATTAAATTAAATGGTACACAGCAGAATTTGGACAAGACAGGGAAATAAATAAGCACAAGCAGCACCATTGAAAGAGTGATTTACTTCTGCACATTGTGATGAATAGCTTTTTAAAATGCAACCAAGAAATGTAGATGCACTTCCAAAGGGCAAGTGACTGATCCAAGTGTTTGCTGAGTAGGATCAGTCCTTCAATCACTTGTATTGGATCGTTGTTTATGGAGGGAAGCTAATGAGGGCTCAGTCATTTGACTTGTGACATTCACTTCCCCATGAGCATCATAAAGCCCTTCATGATACAGAATCACAGACTCAAAGAATGTCAAGGGCTGGAAGAGACCTCGAAAGCTCATCCAATCCAGCCCCCCTGCCACAGAATGATCACCTAGACCAGATCACACAGGAACATGTCCAGGTGGGCTTACAACTACCTGAAGGGAGGCTGTAGCCAGGTGGGGATCAGTCTGTTCTCACAGGCAACCAGCAACAGAACAAGGGGACACAGTCTCAAGTTGTGCCAGAGGAGGTCTAGGCTGGATGTTAGGAGGAAGTTGTTGGCAGAGAGAGTGATTGGCATTGGAATGGGCTGCCCAGGGAGGTGGTGGAGTCACCGTCCCTGGAGGTGTTCAGGAAAAGCCTGGATGAGGCACTTAGTGCCATGGTCTGGTTGACTGGCTAGGGCTGGGTGCTAGGTTGGACTGGATGAGCTTGGAGGTATCTTCCAACCTGGTTGGTTGATTCTGTGATTCTATCTCCAGAGAAGGAGACTCCACAAGACCCCTGGGCAGCCTGTTGCAGTCTTCTGTTACCTTCACAGGCAAAAAACTCTCCCTCAGGTTCACATAGAACCTCCTATGCCCAACTTCCACCCATTGCCCCTTATCCTGTCATTGAGCATCACTGAGCAGAGCCTGGCTCCAGCCTCCTGGCACTCACCCTTTACATCTTTATAACCACTGATGAGGTCACCTCTCAGTCTGCTCTTCTCCCAGCAGCGCAGCCCCAGCTCCCTCAGTCTCTCCTCATAACAGTGATGTTCCATTCCCTTTGTCTTCTTTGTGGCTCTGCACTGGATACTCTCAAGCACATCCCTCTTGAACTGGTTGGCCCAGAACTGGACACAATACTCCAGATGTGGCCTCACCAGAGCAGAGCAGTGGAGCGGGAGAACTTCTCTAATACACTTCTTCTAACACACCCTATAATGGCACTGGCATTCTTGGCCACAAGAGCACATTGCTGGCTCATGATCAACCTTCCACTCAGTAGGACCTTCAGGTCCTTTTCCCCTTTCATTGGAAGCTACTTTGGCAGAGCCTTAATTCTGACCTCAAAGAGGTCCTGCACTCATTTGAACCAAAGTGTGCTTTAAAAACCACCTAACATTTCCCAGCTCCGCAGCTTAGCAACACTGCAGCTGCCAGCATCTCAGTGTGTCAGATGGGAACAAGTGTAGCTCCAAAAATCAGATGCCACAGCAGCATCTCTTCTGTTGCACATTGGGTGAATGTCCAAGTAAGAATGCAATAGCAATGAAATCTCTTACATCAAAGCCATTAGACATAGGCACAGATTTCAACATTGCTACCAACCAGACAATCCTTTCATACTAAAAGCAGCCCTGAGGAAAAGGACCTGGGGGTCTGGGGTGATGAAAAGCTCAACATGAGCCTGCAGTGTGCACATGCAGCCCAGACAGCAACCCTGTGCTGGGCTGCATCAAGAGCAGTGTGGGCAGCAGGGCAAGGGAGGGGATTCTCCCCCTTTACTCTGCTCTCCTCAGACCCCACCTGGAGTACTGTGTGCAGTTCTGGAGCCCCCAACACAAGAAGGACATGGAACTGCTGGAGCCAGTCCAGAGGAGAGCCACGAAGATGCTCAGAGGGCTGCAGCAGCTCTGCTATGAGGACAGGCTGAGAGAGTTGGGGCTCTGCAGCCTGGAGAAGAGAAGGCTTCGAGGAGACCTTAGAGTGGCTTTGCAGTATCTGAAGGGAGCCTACAGGAAGGCTGGGGAGGGACTATTGAGAAATTCTAGTAAGGTCAGGACGAGGGGGGATGGGATTAAGCTGGAGGAGGGGAGATTTAGACTGGATGTTAGGAGGAAGTTCTTTACAGTGAGGGTGGTGAGACACTGGCACAGGTTGCCCAGGGAGGTTGTGGATGCTTCCTCCCTGGAGGCGTTTAAGGCCAGGCTGGATGAGGCCTTGAGCAGCCTGCTCTAGTGGGAGGTGTCCCTGCCTATGGCAGGGGTTGGAGCTGGATGATCCTTGAGGTCCCTTCCAACCTAAACCATTCTATGATTCTAAAAGGTTGCAGAGGAATTTGTTTTCCACAAAGCATACAGAGAGTAGTTGACATCCATTCACCTTCACCTCTAGTAAAACAAGGTTTGCTATGTTATGAATAAACTCTAAATCACACAAACTGTTAAATAAATAGGTGCCCACATAGCTCACCTACAGAATTTAGGTACAAGAGAAAAGTCTGTTGTTAGAAACAGAGGAGCACACAGAGAAATAGGTCTTAAGTCACATTAGCAAGGTGTTCAGCAGAGTTTAATTTTCATAGTGTCAGCTGCAAGCTTCTGTGTGTTAGGGTGGGTTTCATGAAGAGCATCTCAAAAGGCACAGCTGTAGCACATGAGGAGTTCAAATCACACCTTAAATCTGCATGCTTAGACATTGCATTCACGCACCCAGTTTGGCATGCACAACCATTTCTGTTTGCACAAGTAAATACCAGTGTGAAACCACTCCTTTTCCTTTGTTGTTCCAAGTCATGGTGCAAACAAAACCAACTGACAAAGATTCTAGCCCTTGATGAAATTTCACTGGGAATAAATAACCTCACCTGAGCAGCTGAGGACCAAAAAGAACCACGGAGACAGAGGCCGAGAAAGCAGCCAGTTACTTTTTGAGCATGAAAGGCAAACAAAAGAGAGAATTCACTTTTGATGTTTTCAGTCTGTAGAGTTGTAGTTCAGTCTGTACTCTGAAAAGGGTCAAAGTAAAATGGGCTGCCCAGGGAGGTGGTGGAGTCGCCGTCCCTGGGGCTGTTCGAGGCAGGATTGGACGTGGCACTTGGTGCCATGGTCTAGCCTTGAGCTCTGTGGTAATGGTTTGGACTTGATGATCTGTGAGGTCTCTTCCAACCTTGGTGATGTTGTGATAAAAGAGTGAGTTTGTGCTGCTGTTACCACACAGACAGCTGGCCCAGCTCTTAGCCCAGTCAGTCGTGCTCCCACCGTAGCCAGGTTTCTGTGGCAGGTCTTCTCTTTGCCTGCAGCTTATCCTGGAGGTCTGCTCCTTTTCAAGGACCTAGTTCTGACACCTCTTTAGAAAGCCTGGGAGATAGGGCCTTATCTGAAAGGTCTGGATTGGTGCCTAACTGATAACAGCATTTGAAGAGTGAAAGGATTTCCAGGTGCCCAGCGGCCACCTCCTCACCCTCTCCCTCCAGTATCTACTTTGATCGGCTGCAAGCAGTGCCAGCTGACTGCACACAAAGGATTTGCTCAGTCATAAGCAGTATCTTGCTTTTACTTTCAATATGTCTCTTGGCTAAGTAAATAGAAATGTCCATGTAAGCTTTCCCAGATCATTTCATTGTACTGTGACAGTTGCCTTGGAGAAATGTTAATACAGACTGTGATACCTTCCTCTGACCTCCTCTTAGAGTGGCAAACAGCAGCTTTAAGTGAGTGTAAACAGCAAAATGCTCTGTAATTACACATGCAGCTCTAAAAACAAAAGGTCTGTTCAAACTGTGTGTCACTGCTGTAGTGTTGTGTTTGCAGGATGCTGACATGTAGAATCACATTGCTATTCTTCTCTTTTGACTCTTAAACCCTGCTCAGCTTTGCCTGTTTGGCTGCCAGATGACTTAGAATCAGAGAATCACAGAATCAAACGGGTTGGAAGAGATCTCCAAGATCATCCAGTCCAACTTAGCACCCAGACTTGTCCACTCATCTAGACCATGGCACTAAGTGCCTCATCCAGGCTTTGCTTGAACACCTCCAGGGATAGCAACTCCACCACCTCCCTGGGCAGCCCATTCCAATGCCAATCACTCTCTCTGGCAACAACTTCATCCTGACATCCAGCCTAGACCTCCCCTGGCACAACTTGAGACTGTGTCCCCTTGTTCTGTTGCTGGTTGCCTGGCAGAAGAGACTGACTTAATCTGTCATTTTACTTGTGCCATGGTATTTTAAAAGCAGCAGAGTCTGGACAGCCTCCTCCCGGTTGTGCAGGCATTCAGATACCTCAGTGATGAAGCATCTGCGCAGAAACAGACTCCATTGCATATGTCTGGTGGTCTGTGCTACCCAGGCAGACAAGCTGGCAAACCTCAGTCCTCCAGTGACTAAGAGCCTCAACCCAGAGGGTTTAGAAAACACTTCAACATAGCCTGTGTGGCTCCTGATGCTGGCTCTGCCTCAGACAAAGCTCTGCCAGCTCCTGTGCTTCATGGGATGGGCTCTGGAGTACAGCCTGATCCTGGTGAATGTCCACAAGGGTGGTGTTCAGCTTGATTTTAAAGCAGACTTGCCATAAGTGTACTGTGTGCAGTCCTGGAGCCCCCAACACAAGAAGGACATGGAACTGTTGGAGCCAGTCCAGAGGAGGCCACAATGATGGATGTTAGGAAAAAGTTCTTTGCAGTGAGGGTGGTGAGACACTGGCACAGGTAGCCCAGGGAGATTGTGGAGCACAGAATCACCCAATGTGATCAAAGATCACATTGGGTGATTCTATGCTCCACAATCTCCCTGGAGGTGTTCAAGGCCAGGTTGAATGTGACCTTGAGTTCTAGTGGGGGGTGTCCCTGCTTACAGCAGGGGGTTGGAACTGGATGATCTTTGAGGTCCCTTCCAACCTAAACCATTCTACGAGTCTATGATAATTTGCCACCAAAAGGCATCAGAAGCAGGATGCTCCCATGGTTTTGTTCCCTCTGCTAGCCAAGAGAAGGCAAATGCTGATGGAAATGAAAGGCAACACAGCTTTCTGTGGGTAGTTTGTCATCTGTGTACTGTTGGGTAGAAACACCTTGCTGTTGGCTCTTCCCATGCCCTGCCATCATTCTACTGGAAGTACCTGTGGAGCACTGCAAGTTAGAACAGGAGTCACAGCAAGGATGCATACGGAGCAGGATGCAGACTTTGCTTCCTCCTTGTCACCCAGACAACACTGAGCTGAGGGCTTTGGATACAGCAGACATGGATTCAAATACAAGATCAAACCTAAGGCCTATTGAGGTGTTTTCAGCTCTCTTTAACTCTGCAAATATGGCTGAAGGTAAGTGAAAGCAGGGAGAAGCCACACTGACTCTCTTCTGACAAACACTTTCTGTGTCCTGAAGTATTCTAATAGACAACCTCTGACAGATGAAAAAAGTGTCACTTTTCATTGAATTTTCCTCTTTTCCCTAGACATTATCTGTATTGAATCTATAACCTCCCTGTAACAGTTTGAAACCCAATTACTACTGCACCAAGATAAAATTAACTAGTAAAAGCCTGTCCAATACTCTTCAATACCTGTCAAGTTCTGACAGGATTCAGGATTAGCTGAGACTTCCATTTAAAGCAGTACATCTTCTCCAAACTAGCTGGCTGGAAAAAGATAATTAGGGTTTTTTTTATTTCCTTAAACTTCCTACTAACCTTTGGTTTGTTTTTTCCCTGCTGCAAATTCATTGAATGGTCCTCCTGCTGGATCAGGAGCAGTGTGGCCAGCAGGACAAGGGAGGTTATTCTGCCCCTGTACTCAGCACTGGTCAGGACACACCTTGAGTGCTGTGTCCAGTTCTGGGATCCTCAATTCAAGAGAGATGTTGAGATGCTGGAACATGTCCAGAGAAGGTCAGCAAGGCTGGTGAGGGGCCTGGAGCACAGCCCTGTGAGGAGAGGCTGAGGGAGCTGGGGGTGTGCAGCCTGCAGAAGAGGAGGCTCAGGGCAGAGCTCATTGCTGTCTACAACTACCTGAAGTGTGGCTGTAGCCAGGTGGGGTTGGTCTCTTCTGCCAGGCAACCAGCACCAGAACAAGAGGACACAGTCTCAAACTTCACCAGGGCAGGTTCAGGCTGGATGTTAGGAGGAGTTGTTGCCAGAGAGAATGACTGACATTGGAATGGGCTGCCCAGGGAGGTGGTGGAGTCACCGTCCCTGGAGGTGTTGAAGCAAAGCCTGGATGAGGCACTTAGTGCCATGGTCTGGTTGGTTGTCTAAGGCTGGGTGCTAGGTTGGACTGGATGATCTTGGAGGTCTCTTCCAACCTGGTTGATTCTATGATTCTATTTCATGCTGTTCAAGGTTTAATATAAGAGAAAACAAATGAACAAACAAAACAAGAAGGAGATTTTGTGTTGTTTGCCTTCAGGTATCTGCTTATGGAAGCGTTTTCCAATGCTGACAGATAGAACTGCACCTCCGTGGGATGAGGGAGTCAATGGTGAGCAATTCTCATCATCAGCAGTGGTTCCAGCTGCTGTCAGATGGGCTCCACTGGTCCTGCCTGGTGCAGCCACACAGGAGGGCAGCTTCTCTCCTCGCCTCTTACCTTCCCTGGGAGCATCACCTGCTGCCACACTCTGCATCTGTGGAGATGTTCTGGGCAGCCTTGCTTTCTGAGAACATGGATATCACACTTCAGCCAATGCATGAGATGAAGGATTTGGGTATTTCAGTGGAGTCAGCTCACCTGCTTGAAGTTATGTTGAGTGCTGTGCTCAGTTACACTCAGCAGCATATTCCTTTCACTCTTAAGAGGCTGCTTTTGTTTGTTGAATGCAAAGAGGTGTGGAGACATGCATGGTGACTGCTGCAGTTCTGTGAGCAGAAATGCCTTTTACATTCCATACAGGTTGCTTGGAACAGAGCATCCAAAATTTTTATGTGACCACATGCTCAGAACAAGGTGGGTCTCAGGGCTGAAAATGAGAAGAAGCAAACTGAGAAAGAAGTATTTTTTTAATTCTCATGTAATCTCCAAACAACCTAGACTCATCTGTGGATGATCTATCTGGTAAGATCTAAGCTTTACAGAGGTTTCCAAACAGGAGTACTGTGCAAAAAAACAAGAAGCATTGTGAAAACAGTAACATGCATGTAGAAGGGAGCTGGGTTAGAGAGATGTGCTACACACAGGGCTGGTGCAGGTAGAAGAGAGCTGGGGTAGAGAGAGGTGCTACACACAGGGCTGGTGCAGGTAGAAGAGAGCTGGGGTAGAGAGAGGTGCTACACACAGGGCTGGTGCAGGTAGAAGAGAGCTGGGGTAGAGAGAGGTGCTACACACAGGGCTGGTGCAGGTAGAAGAGAGCTGGGGTAGAGAGAGGTGCTACACACAGGGCTGGTGCAGGTAGAAGAGAGCTGGGGTAGAGAGAGGTGCTACACACAGGGCTGGTGCAGGTAGAAGAGAGCTGGGGTAGAGAGAGGTGCTACACACAGGGCTGGTGCAGGTAGAAGAGAGCTGGGGTAGAGAGAGGTGCTACACACAGGGCTGGTGCAGGTAGAAGAGAGCTGGGGTAGAGAGAGGTGCTACACACAGGGCTGGTGCAGGTAGAAGAGAGCTGGGGTAGAGAGAGGTGCTACACACAGGGCTGGTGCAGGTAGAAGAGAGCTGGGGTAGAGAGAGGTGCTACACACAGGGCTGGTGCAGGTAGAAGAGAGCTGGGGTAGAGAGAGGTGCTACACACAGGGCTGGTGCAGGTAGAAGAGAGCTGGGGTAGAGAGAGGTGCTACACACAGGGCTGGTGCAGGTAGAAGAGAGCTGGGGTAGAGAGAGGTGCTACACACAGGGCTGGTGCAGGTAGAAGAGAGCTGGGGTAGAGAGAGGTGCTACACACAGGGAGGGTGCAGGTAGCAGAGGACTGGGGTGAGAACGGGAGCTCCCCCGACGGAACTCGCGGCACGCAGACCGGAGCCGGATGCCGGCGACGGCCTACACACAGGGATGATGCAGTTAGCCGAAGAGAGCTGGGTTAGAGAGATGTGCTACACACAGGGATGGTGCAGTTAGCAGAAGAGAGCTGGGTTAGAGAGATGTGCTACACACAGGGATGGTGCAGGTAGCAGAAGAGAGCTGGGTTAGAGAGATGTGCTACACACAGGGATGGTGCAGGTAGCAGAAGAGAGATGGGTTAGAGAGATGTGCTACACACAGGGATGGTGCAGATAGCAGAAGAGAGCTGTGTTAGAGGGATGTGCTACCCATGGGAATGGTGCAGGTAGCATGGAAATAATTATGGCTTTTGGAACTCTAAGGACCAGAGTGCTGGTGTGGAGGGGATTCAGGTCTTCTCTCTGCTCCAGCTGCATGTTTGTACCATGCTAGCTAAGCCAAGGGATGAAGAAAATGCTGCATTGTACTCCTGCAGGTAGCTAGAGCACATCCAGGAGGAAGCACTGAGCTCAGAGGCCAATGCCCCCTTCCTTCCAGACACATATGTGAGGCACCATGCTCCAGCACCACTTTCAGATGCTTCAACCTTGCCCTCTGCTCCTCAGGGGCTAAGGCTTATCCTACCTGCTTCCCCTCATTCTTCCTCACATCCTCCTGACCACCTCCTACTCAGTACAAGGCACTTTGAGAGCATCACCTTTCAGAGCTGGGCAGTTCTCCCTCCCAAACATGTCCCATTTAGTCACACATCACTTGGCACTGCCAACCTTCTCTAGTACTTCACTGCATTGCTCCAGCTGAAAGCTAGCCCAGCACAGCCCTGGGCGCATGAGCATGCTTTGGTTCACGAGGGCTCTACATCAAACATCCTAATGTATGAGCTCTTACCTCAGATGACAAACATGTGTCACCAAGGGACAGTTTTGTAGAGGATAGATAGCTGTTGGTGACAATGATATCTTCTAGCTCAGTGCATTGGTCAGACTCTTTGATGACATTGTAATTTAGGGCCACACTATAACTGGCTGGTTTCTTCTCCCCTTTCTGCTGGCAGTTGCAGAGTTTCCTGAAGGCTGCTCTGAATTTCTGGGACATGAGATTGTAAATGACAGGATTGATGGCACTGTTTAAGTAAATACAGATCCTGCAGAAGAGCAGGAACCAGTTTTCTTCAAAAGGGCTGGAGAGAAAGGAATTGACCACGACCAGCGTGCGGTAGGGCATCCACAGAAACGCAAACAGGATCACAACCACAGCCAGCATCTTGGTAACCTGCAGGGGCACAGAGAAGAGAGAATTGGGACAGAAGGTTAGTACCCAACAAGCTCCTGGCAAAGCTGGCAGCTTGTGGCTTGGACAGATTCACTCTGGAATGAGTCATGAACTGGCTGGAGGGCTTGGCTCAGAGAGTGGTTGTAAATGGTGCCACATCCAGCTGGCAGCTGGCACTAGTGGTGTGCCTCAGGGATCAGTGCTGGGCCCAGTCCTGTTCAATATCTTCATTGACAATCTGGACCAGGGCATCTAGTCCAGCATCAGTAAGTTTGCAGATGACACCAAGCTAGGAGCAGCTGTGGATCTCTTGGAGGGTAGGAGAGCCCTGCAGAAGGACCTTGCCAGGCTGAATGGGTGGGCAGAGGCCAATGGGAGGAGAATTAACATGGCCAAGTGCAGGGTTCTACACTTTGGCCACAACAACCCCAAGCAGCACTACAGGCTGGGGACAGAGTGGCTGAGAGCAGCCAGGCAGAGAGGGATGTGGGGATGCTGGTAGATAGTAGCTGAGGATGAGCCAGCAGTGTGCACAGGTGGGCAGCAGAGCCAATGGCATCCTGGCCTGGATCAGGAACAGTGTGGCCAGCAGGACAAGGGAGGTTATTCTGCAATAATTTGCTCAGGTGATGGCTAAACAATTCTTGAATGGGCTGCCCAGGGAGGTGGTGGAGTTGCTGTCCCTGGAGGTGTTCAAGCAAAGCCTGGATGAGGCACTTAGTGCCATGGTCTGGTTGACTGGATAGGGCTGGGTGCTAGGTTGGACTGGATGATCTTGGAGGTCTCTTCCAATCTGGTTGATTCTATTCTATTCTATTCTAAAACAGAGCAGAATGAAAACACCAACGTCTCAGGTAGCTAAAAGGGTGAATCCTCCTCATCTCTGAACCACTTTTGAAAGGATGAGTCCTGTGACCACGGCTGCACGGAGTGAGGTGGCCCAGTACTGACCTGCTCTGGCTGAGGGAGACTCAGGAATTCTCTCCTGCTGCCTCTCCTTCCTCCAGCTCTGCTCCAGCCTGCACCTCCAAACTGAGCAAATCCATTTCGCTGAGAAGAATCATTCAGCACAGAAAATAACTCACATTTAAAAGAAGAAGGTAACCATTTGTGGAGCTTGGACTAACAATGGGGCTGAGCCCAACCGACAGCTGCCCTGCACCCTCTCAGGCATTCAGTGGATAATAGTCTACACAGGCACCAGAGTCCTTTGCAATCAGAAGCTCAGCAGGGGACTGCGAGCATCATACCTACTGATCATTGCCAATTTACATCGCTTCTGAGCACGTCTTTAACGAACAATTGCTCAGACAATGGCTTGCAATGACACAGCTGTCATTTTGAATCCTGAATTGAACTTGGAAGCAAATTAATCTTGCTGTCAGAAAGGGGACATTTTAGAGTCACACAATACTTTCCAACAGCAAGAAAAGGCTGCTGCTCTTCAAGTGACTGCATTCTGTATGCCTTTAAGACATATATGCACTTGGTGTGCAAAGTATTTGATAGGTTTATGTATCCTGGCAGCTTGATGTGTACCTTCCTTCTGTCTAACACCACTTGCTTGTGCTGCTGTCAGAGAATCATAGAATCACAGAATCAACCACATTGGAAGAGACCTCCAAGATCATCCAGTCCAACCTAGCACCCAGCCCTAGCCAGTCATCTAGACCATGGCACTAAGTGCCTCATCCAGGCTTTGCTTGAACACCCCCAGGGATGGTGACTCCACCACCTCCCTGAGCAGCCCATTCTAATGCCAATCACTCTCTCTGCCAACAACTTCATCCTAACATCCAGCCTAGACCCACCCTGGCACAACTTGAGACTGTGTCTCCTTGTTATGTTGCTGGCTGCCTGGCAGAGAGATCAATTCCCATCTGGCTACAACCTCCCTTGATTTAACAAGATCTTAGAACTGGCTTTTAGCAGCATAGCAAAAGATATTATGATCACAGCCCTGAACTGCAACCAGTTCAGGGCAGGTTGACTGCAGGTTCAAATGTGTTTTAAAATGCCAGTGGGCTTTATGCAAGGCAAGACATTGCCTTGAACCACTCAGGCTCCATTATGTCCTGGTCTTGACATACACTGAGGCCAAAGTAATGTGTGACTTCCACAAGGACAAGTGCAGAGTCAGGTACCTGAGGAGGAATAATAAACTGCACCAATACAGGCTGGAAGGTGATCTGTTGGAGTGCAGCCCTTTGAAGAGGGTCCTGGGAGTGCTGGTGGAAAATACCCATGGCACAGGAATGTGCCCTGGTGGCCAAGAAGGCCAATGGGATCCTGGGGTGCATTAAGAAGAGTGTGTCCAGCAGATCGAGGGAGGTTCTCATCCCTCTCTACTCTGCTCTGGTGAGATCTCATCTTGAGTACTGCCTTCAGTTTTGGGCTCCTCAGTTTAAGATGGACAGGGATCTGCTGGAGAGGGTCCAGAAGAGGGCTACGAGGATGATTAGGGGACTGGAGCACTGCCTGATGAGGAGAGGCTGAGGGACCTGGGGCTGTTTAGTCTGGAGAAGAGAAGACTGAGAGGGGATTTGATAAATGTCTATAAATCTCTGAGGGCTGGGGGTCAGGAGTGGGGGGACAGGCTCTGCTCACTTGCTCCCTGGGATAGGACAAGGAGCAATGGGTGTAAGTTGCAACATAGGAAGTTCCACCTCAACACAAGGAGGAACTTCTTGGCTGTAAGGGTCCCAGAGCACTGGAGCAGGCTCCCCAGAGTGGTTGTGGAGTCTCCTTCTCTGGAGACTTTCAGGGTCTGTCTGGATGTGTTCCTGTGTGACCTGAGCTAGATTGTATGGTCCTGCTCTGGCAGGGGGGTTGGACTTGATGATCTCTTTGTGTCCCTTCCAACCCCTGATATCCTGTGAGCCTGTGACTGCAGCTAAAAAAAGAAATCCTGCTCTCAATCTTCTCACCACCCTCTCTGGGCTGGCCCCAAAATTGAGGGTGTGGTCCACATCAGACTGCTGGTCCAATTGAAATCCAAGCACTTCTCTGCAGAGCTGGTTTCCAGTTTGCAAAGGTCAGTGATGCAACTCAGGTATCCATATGCTGCTGTGGAGGCAGAAGCATGTGCCCATGAATGGCACCTCTTTGGCATCTCTGAGTGCAAAACAGCAGGAAGGATTCAACATTTTGAATTGCCACAGTGCATGTCCTTCCAGAGCTGCCTAAAGCACAAATCTGGCACAAGCCCTCTCTTGATGGGTGGAAATTCAGTTGTCTGATCCATCTGACCAGTAGTGATTGCATCTCTGAGACCCTCTGCCAGGCACTGAGTTGACATCATTATTTATTGTAGACTCATAGAATGGTGTATGTTGGAAGGGACCTCAAGGATCATCCAGTTCCAACCAGGGACACCTCCCACTAGAGCAGGTTGCTCAAGGCCTCATCCAACCTGGCCTTGAACACCTCCAGGGAGGGAGCAGCCACAACCTCCCTGGGCAACCTGTGCCAGTGTCTCACCACCCTCACTGTAAAGAACTTCCTCCTAACATCCAGTCTAAATCTCCCCTCTGCCAGTTTAAACCCATTCCCCCTTGTCCTGACATTACCAGACCTTCTCAATAGTCCCTCCCCAGCCTTCCTGTAGGCTCCCTTCAGATACTGCAAAGCCACTCTAAGGTCTCCTCGAAGCCTTCTCTTCTCCAGGCTGCAGAGCCCCAACTCTCTCAGCCTGTCCTCATAGCAGAGCTGCTGCAGCCCTCTGAGCATCTTCGTGGCTCTCCTCTGGACCCGCTCCAGCAGTTCCATGTCCTTCTTGTGTTGGGGGCTCCAGAACTGCACACAGTACTGCAGGTGGGGTCTGAGGAGAGCAGAGCAAAGGGGCAGAATCCCCTCCCTTGCCCTGCTGCCCACACTGCTCTTGATGCACTGATAACTGCTCCCTAAGCTGGCTCCAGATGCAGTGGCTCTTCATATTGGTGCCCCTTTCCTTGGTAGGACTGTAGTTTGCAGCCTAAACAACTCATCCTTCCAGTAATTATCCAATATCAACAGATGTCATTCAGTGGAACCAAAATGTGTTGGAAATGAAAGGTGGTTTGTGAGAAAAGAAAGATAATTTTGTGCCTTTCCCTCTCTCTTCATGTAAAAAAACAACCCCAAACTGATTTATTCAACCTGTCTGCTTGTCTTTCTGCTCACTTTTGTCTTGCAGTGCTTTGAAATGAAGCTTCAGAGGGCCCTAGCTGTTGATAAGGGGGCACTGATCCCTTAGCAAACACCTTTTCATAGAATCATAGAATCAACTGGGTTGGAAGAGACCCCCAAGCTCATCCAGTCCAACCTAGCACCCAGCCCTACCCAGTCATCTAGACCATTTTGCTCCTGTTTCCTTTCCAGGCATTGCAACGAAATAAAGATTCCCTGGAACTAACACTGTGCAGTGAGTTTTAACTCCTGTGGGTGGGAGGATGGAGGCAGGGAACAGAATGAGCAAGCAGAGGGCCTCATTCTACCTGGAAAAGCTGATTATTTTTTTTTCATTGGGGATGTAGCACAGCTTCATTCTGAGCTCATCTCTAGGCGTCCCACGTGAAAGATGTGTTAGAATAAGCTTGAGTCACCATTCTGAAACATATTCCAGGCTTCTTTCCCCTGAAGCATAGAATGTTCTAAATTGCCATTCTCTTTTGAAAACAAAATAGGAGTTCTCAGATCACTTTGCTGCTTTTCTTTTCCCCTCTGGTGCTGGTGTTATGACTCTTTACATCAGAGACTGAAAATACCTGTGGTGATGAAGCTGAGCATCATCCATCTGTTCCATCCCCTTTGCTCTCCTGAGACCCCAGCTGGAGTCCTGTGTGCAGGTCTGGAGCCCCCAACACAAGAAGGACAGGGAACTGTTGGAGCCAGTCCAGAGGAGGCCACCAAGATGCTCAGAGGGCTGGAGCAGCTCTGCTATGAGGACAGGCTGAGAGAGTTGGGGCTCTGCAGCCTGGAGAAGAGAAGGCTTCGAGGAGACCTTGGAGTGGCCTTCTAGTAACTGAAGGGAGCCTACAGGAGTGCTGGGGAGGGACTATTGACAAGATCTTGTAATGACAGGACAAGGAGTAATGAGTTTGAAGTGGCAGAGGGGAGATTTAAACTGAATGTTAGGAAGAAGTTCTTTGCAGTGAGGGTGGTGAGACACTGGCACAGGTTGCCCAGGGAGGTTGTGGAGCACAGAATCACCCAATGAGATCTTTGATCACATTGGGTGATTCTGTGCTCCACAACCACCCTGGAGGTGTTCAAGGCCAGGTTGAATGTGTCCTTGAGTTCTAGTGGGAGGTGTCCCTGCCTACAGCAGGGGGTTGGAACTGGATGATCTTTGAGGTCCCTTCCAACCTAAGCCGTTCTATGATTCTATGCTAGCTGTAATTAGGATAGTACTTTGAACAGTTAGTCACCCAACCTCTTAGAAAAGGCCCCTTTGTCTTTACAAGATGTAGAAACCATCCCATTACAATCCTCACTTTTTCACTTCATAATGCAACACCATCCACACTTGGCAGTGCTCAAGGGGGAAGGTTTGCCTGGTTTTAAAACGATGCTCTGTATACTAAAGTGACACTGAGAGCTTGAAAAGCAGATTTTCTGCTGCTGCTAATTAATGGACAAAGAAAAAACCATATTAAAGACTCCTAATCTGACTGTTAACTATAAATGGGCACACTGAATGAAATGCAACCTAGCCCACATGTTTCAGTTTTGAGTTTCAAGGCATGGTTTAAGGGCTCTTGTGAGCGCTTTGGTAGGCAGCTCAGCTAACCTGTGAGGTCAGTGCCACCTCTGTAGTAAGGGACAAGAGTTCCTCTCGTTAAAGAGTAGCAATCTACATCAAGTTCAACCCATTATAAAAGGGGGGCAACACTCATGTTTGAAAATGTCCACAGCTGGGTTTTGCTTCCTGAGGAAACTGTGCAGTGCAGGGAGGTAGAAGCATCCCACTTGGCAAAGCGACCCTGTGGGCTGCTGAGCAGTGGCAGCTGAGGGGTGTCAGCCAAGTCACTCAGCATGCACTGCTGCTTCCCAGCTCTCACATCCAGCTGTCTGACCTGGCTGGCCTCTACCCTGAGAGCCAACTGTGAATCCCAGGATCACACAACGCTAGGGGTTGGTAGGGACCCCCAAGGATCATCTAGTCCAGTCTCCCTGCCAGGGCAACGCAGCCTGCAGCTCTCAGCACTGCACCTTGCTACCTGCTGCGTGCTGTGTGAGTGCCAAGCAGTATGCTTCATTGCAAAGAGCCATAAAACTATATTCAACTTGTAGAACTACACAGTGGAGCACATCTGTTTATCAATATAAACAGAAGCTAGCCACAGAATCATAGAATTTTTGGGGCTGGAAGGGAATAGAATAGAATAGAATAGAATAGAATAGAATAGAATAGAATAGAATCATCCAGGTTGGAAGAGACCTCCAAGATCAGCCAGTCCAACCTATCACCCAGCCCTGTCCAGTCAACCAGACCATGGCACTAAGTGCCTCATCCAGGCTTTTCTTCAACACCTCCAGGGATGGTGACTCCACCACCTCCCTGTGCAGCCCATTCCAATGGCAACTCAAGGATCATCTAGCTCCAACCCCCCTCCCATGGGCAGGGATGAATCAAACCTTTCTCTGTTTTGAGCCACCAATGCTTTAAAGCATTCTCTGAGGGACAAGAATAACAAACAGACTTAGCATTTCCAAACCACTTTTGCTTAAGCAGACTTTTCACAGCAGAATCAGAGGTAGGACAAGAAGCAACTTAATCACATTTGCAGAACGACACAGTGCCTTAGACAGGACAAAAACCTCAACTCTCCTAAACTCCCAGTCTAGATCCTTCTCTTCAGATGCTAAAAATCACTCAAAAGGCAGTTTGGGTACTTGACAGGATTATTAACAATCTCAATGTAAAGAAAGTGTAGTCTTTATTGACACTTCCTATTTGCTTTTCTTTTCTCTGTAGGAAATAAAATACTAGGGTGTTTGGGCTTGCTTTTTTTCTGTAGCCCTTGCAGAATGGAGTAATGAATAGCAAAGAAACAAACAGATATTTCTATGCATGTGTAGGCATATCACAGAATTTCAGCTTGACTGCTTAGCACAAAACAAAAAGGGGAGAATATATTTTATCCCCTTGGTTTTTACCTCTGAACCAAGCGAGTTTGGGGTTTTAAGAAAGCCATTTCAAACTGCTGTTCCTACCTGCCTTCGAGAAGCAACAGTGCTATTGAGACTTCTGTTAGTCATCTTGCAATTCACAGGCTTGCTTTGGTGAGCCACATCATTCCTCCATGTCTTAGAGTTCTCTTTGGGGTCCGAAGGGATGGGGTTCAGAAACAGTATTCTAGCAATCAGGACATAGAGGACAGTCGCCAATACCACTGGCACCACATAAAATATGCCAAAGTCCATCATGTAGATAGGAGAGTAATAGCTCCTGGACACTTTATAGCCACAGGACACAGCAGTAGTGTCTTTGTAGACTACTGTATTGAGGTCTAGCAAGAAAAACCAGAGCATACAGTACATGGAAGTGAAAGCCCAGACAAAAAGAATGATCTTTTTGGCTCTTGAAAAAGTGCACAGGAATTGAGCTTTGATTGGGTGGCAGATGGCTATGTACCTCTCAATGGTGAAGGCAGTGATGGAAAAAGAAGAGGCATTGATCCCTAGGTACTGAAGATAAGTGATGCAGAGGCACCCCACGTAGCCATATATCCAGGATCTATACAGGCTTTCTGTGATATTTGGTAGTCCTGCAGCCACAAGCACCATGAGATCTGCCACAGCCAGACTCACCAGGTAGCAGTTAGTGGGAGTTCTCATGTGTTTGGTTCTGAGGACCACCAAAACCACCATGATGTTGCCCACGATGCCCAGTCCGCAGATAAGGAGGACCAAGAGGACGGTAACCACTTGGTATTCGGCCGTAACAATTTCCTGGCTCGATGGTAGCAGCCCAGTTTGGTTCTGCTCATCCCTTGTACCATTCTCCATCTTCACCAGCCCACTGCTGCTTCTGCCCAGCACTTGGTCTCAGCACATGTTCCCCACGGTCCCCTGCGAAAGGGCAAGCGGAGAGGAGCGTGGGTGAGTCGCAGCGCCAGGACACATTCTCCGTTCGGTCACAGTCCCATTCCTGTACTGTCCTCTGCTCCCCCACCTGGACTTGCAGCCTTTGTCAGCTCAACCACCAGAGACAGATTAATCCCTCTGAGACTCCAGCTCACTTGGACAGGTGAAAAAGCTGCTTGCTGAGAGCCGGTTCACGAAGGCACAGGCTGTGGAGATGGGAGCTCCCCCCTGCAGAGGAGGCGGTGCAGGGAGAGCAGAGCTGCACTGCCAGCTGGCTGGAGCACCGCACGGGACTGAGCACAGCCACTCCAGGCAGACTTCAGCGTCACTGCTTTCCGGGAGGAGCCACAACTTACCGAGGGTGGAGACAGCAGCGAGAGGGGAAAGGATCTGTAAAGCTCCACAGGTCTTCTGCTTCAAGCTGTTTCCCCTCTGCTCTCAGATGGCTATTTCACGTATAGACCACATCGATCCACCCTGGCAAACAAAGGGGAGATTGACTGGCAGCAAAAATACACCAATTCCTAAAACTGACTTCCTCCATGCCCTGTCCTCGTGAAAGTGATGGTGATTTTACAGCTGCCTCCTGCTTTGCAGGGAGCTGTAAGAGTCCCTTCAGAGCTTACAGAAGGAACGGTAGCACAGCTTATGAAAACAACAGGCAAAACTGCCTGCCTTTGCTTTACAGACAATCACCTTCAGAACCTCTCTCTCTATTGCTGTCATCACTCCTCAGCCCTTTCAGCTCTTTTTTTGGGGGATTGTAGCACAGCAACAATAAAACCATCAGAGCACAAATTGCTTCTTAACGAGATCAGTCACACACATGTGCACACACACACAGAGTGCTACTGATCCACCACTGTCTCCTCACTAAAGAAGTCTGCTCTGGGTGAATACACGAGAAGCTCAACAGGAGACAGCAGTGTGCACTTGCAGCCCGGAGGCCAACTAGACCCTGGGCTGCAGCAGGAGAAGTGTGGCCAGCAGGGCAAGGGAGGTGATTCTCTCCCTCTGCTCTGCTCTGCTCTGCTCTGCTCTGCTCTGCTCTGCTCTGCTCTGCTCTGCTCTGCTCTGCTGAGACCCCACCTGGAGTACTACATCCAGTTCTGGAGCCTCTATTACAAAATGGATGTGGAGATGCTGGAGTGTGTCCAGAGAAGGGCTATGAGGATGCTCAGAGGGCTGCAGCAGCTCTGCTGTGAGGACAGACTGAAAGAGTTGGGGCTGTTCAGTCTGGAGAAGAGGAGGCTCCCAGGTGACCTTCTTGTGGCCTTCCAGTATCTGAAGGGGGCCTACAAAAAATGCTGGGAAGGGACTTTTCAGGCTATCAGGGAGTGAGAGGACTGGGGGGAACGGAGCAAAGCTGGAGGTGGGGAGAGTCAGCCTGGAGGTGAGGAGGAAGTTGTTGAGCCTGAGAGTGGTGAGAGGCTGGAATGGGTTGCCCAGGGAGGTGTTTGAGGCCCCATGGCTGGAGGTGTTTAAGGCCAGGCTGGATGAGGCTGTGGGCAGCCTGATCTAGGGTAGGGTATCCCTGGCCATGGCGGGAGGGGTTGGAACCGGATGATCCTTGTGGTCCCTTCCAACCCTGACTGATTCTATGATTCTATGAAATATCTTGTTTAGTCAGGTTTGATAAAACCACAGAGAAACCAAATTGTGGTGGAAATAGCTGCTTGAAGATGCACTGGTGCAAGCTCTAGGGATGCAGCAGCAGGATCCATAAACCTGGCTGCACCCCGAGGTGGATGCAGAGCTTTCTCGTTTCACTTGCTGGCAATCTTAGTGACTTAGTGAGAGAAATGATAGCAAACTCTTTTGCAGGGCTCCCTGAAAAAGCCCTTGCCGACTCACCACTGTCCTTTATCACTCTGTTTCACCTTATACCATAGTCTGAAAAGGCTGAAGATTAAATCTGCCTTAAAATTCCAGCTCCCACCTTTCTTTTTTTTTTTTTCTATTTAGAGCAATTATTTTCAGTCTTTGGTCAGGAAGGGTTAGAAAATAATAAATTGCACAGCTGGAGAACCATAGAATCATAGAAGGGTTTAATTGGAATGGGCTGCCCAGGGAGGTGGTGGAGTCACTGTCCCTTCAGGTGTTCAAGCAAAGCCTGGATGAGGCACTTAGTGCCATGGTCTGGTTGATTGTCTAGGGCTGGGTGCTAGGTTGGACTGGATGAGCTTGGAGGTCTCTTCCAACCTGGTTGATTCTATGATTCTATGACCTCAAAGATCATCTAAATCCAACTCCCACCTTAGACAGAGGCACCTCCCACTAGAACAGGTTGCTCAAGGCCTCATCCAACCTGGCCTTGAACACCTCCAGGGAGGGAGCATCCACAACCTCCCTGGGCAACCTGTGCCAGTGTCTTATCATCCTCACTCTAAAGAACTTCTTCCTGAAGAAACATAACCAAATGATATGAGCAATGTGATTAAGGATTCCTCATGTGCACACTTCAATTATCATCAGATGGTTTTCATCTCTACACCTCAAAGCACTTAACAAAGTGAAGCAAATACCATTACAGCAGTTTAACAGATGAAGAAACAGGGGTGAAAAGAATCAGCTTTGTTGCCAGTGGCCTGGCAGCAGTCTGTGGAGTATTCAGGTTACTGGTTACTTGAGCAACACTGTCTCAATGGACTCTCACTGAGATTCTGCTCCATGCAATCTGCAGAGTCCACTAATCTGGACACAGCAGAAAGAGGAAGATCAGAGCTAGTGCAGTGTCTGGGTTTCATAAAAAGCATTCCTTCCATTCCCCTTCAAACTCCACAATGTTTTATCCTTCAGACTGGATAGATTCCCCCTGAGCAATCTAATCTCTAGTGGGAGATGTCCCTGCCTACTGAGGGGGTTTGTAACTAGATGATCTTTGAGGTCCCTTCCAACCTAAACCATTCTATGACTCTATGACTTATCGCTATGTGGCTGTAGTGGACATAGCCCTAGATGCTCAACCCCATAGCAAAAAACACCATGGAAGGAAGCCCAGGAGTAAACTATCACAGGTTTAGTGACACCAATCAGGAGGCCAGTAGTGTTCAAAACAGGAAACTGGGTTAGTTTTCAGGCTGGATAAACACCAATGTACAACAAAAGTTTTTGGCATCTCTACAGAGATATTTCTTTCAGGGTTGAAATTATTTTTCTGCCACCATGCCTCCTTGTTCCTCATGTTTCCATGTAGGCAATGCCAATGGTCTGAGCTGGGGCCAAGGGACCAGTGCATCTGAGTACGTGTTTGCAGTGCCAGAGGTAATGGTCAGCCATGGGACCATTGGACGTGGGATGCAGAGAGGCTGGAGAAGGTTTAACAGCCCACATGACTCTGAAGTGGACATGAGAAGCCTAGAAGTTGTGCTATCTGATACTTGCCTTCTTCCTCTGCATCTGACACTGGTCTGGCTACTGGAATGGGCTGCCCAGGGAGGTGGTGGAGTCGCCGTCCCTGGAGCTGTTCAAGGCAGGATTGGACGTGGCACTTGGTGCCATGGTCTAGCCTTGAGCTCTGTGGTAACAGCTTGGACTTGATGATCTATGAGGTCTCTTCCAGCCTTGGTGAGACTGTGAGACTGTGGTCTGTGTCAGAGACAGGACAGACCGACTTGTCTCAGCCAGTGGCTCATTTTTCTGACTCTTTGTCAAGTGCTGCATCCTAGTAAATGGAAAAGTGTAGACTTGCCACTGTGTGGCTATAGGAAGGATATCAGTGGGTGGAAACTGAGGCATAGGAGGTTCACTTCACTCCTTTCTTACACTGAAATGAAAATCAGTTGGCCAGTTCTGGGCCCCCCAGCTCAAGAAGCACAGGGAGCTGCTTGAGAGAGTCCATTGCAGAGCCACAAAGATGATTAAGGAAGTTGAACATCTTCCTTATGAGGGGAGCCTGAGAGACCTGGGGCTGTGCTGCTTGGAGAGGAGGAGAATAAGGGCTGACCTCATTCATGGTTATAAAGATGTGCAAGGTGAGTGCCAGGAGGCTGGAAGCAGCCTCTTCTTGGTGATGCCCAGTGACAGGACAAGGGGCAATGGGTGGAAGTTGAGGCATAGGAGGTTCCACATGAACCTGAGGAAGAATGTTTTCATTGTGAGGGTGACAGCACTGGAATAGGCTGCCCGGGGAGGTTGTGGAGTCTGTCTCTCAAGAACCATCTGGATGCATTCCAGTGTAATCTGCTCTGGGTGATCCTGCTGTGGCAGGGGGGTTGGACCAGGTGAGCTTTCCAGGTCCCTTCCAGCCCCTATCATTCAATGATTCTATGGAGATTCTATGATATCTACAAAAGGCATCCAGAATAGTTTGGTAATAGTGACTAAGAGCCTCCATGGAGCTTTTGCCTCTCCTTTCAGTGCAGTACTTCTCCAACCTATAATATTTCTGTACAATCTGGGGTAACTGCAGGAGGAATTTCAAGCTTTGAGATGTATATTCCATGTAATTAAAGGATCTAGCATCTCTGATTCATCTCAAACACAATAGGATGTGCATTGCATGATGCATTCAAATTATCCTTCTGCATTGATCGTCAGGCAGAGATCAGAAACTGAAGCTGGGCACTACTAAAAGACCAGATTTTTCTCTCAGTAAATACTGTGTTAATGCAACAGTCTGCATACACTGGCTAGATTTAAAAGCATTAATACATGCAAGCCCAGCAGCCATGCCAGAGACATTTTGAGAGCAGATGGACCTGAGCTCACTGTGAAACTCTTACTGCATATCTGTTACACCATTTTATACTCATACCTGTTGGACCAGGCACCAACTGATATTACATCTACAAATGAAGACAGATGGTAGCAAGTCAACAGCAACAGGTAGAAAAACAAGCCCCTGAAATGTACTGACTTTTGCTAATGCATTTCTGTGGTGTAACCCTTTGGGTAGAAGGGAGAGGGCAAGGCATCATGTTCACAGGATCACAGGATGTTAGGGGTTGGAAGGGACCCAAAGAGATCATTGAGTCCAATCCCTCTGCCAGAGCAGGACCATACAATCGAGCTCAGGTCACACAGGAACACATCCAGACAGGCCTTGAAAGTCTCCAGAGAAGGAGACTCCACAGCCTCTCTGGGGAGCCTGTTCCAGTGCTCTGGGACCCTTACAGTAAAGAAGTTCCCCCTTTGTGTTGAGATAGAACTTCCTAAACTGCAGCTTCCATCCATTGCTCCTGGTCCTATCCCAGGGAGAAAGTGAGCAGAGCCTGTCCCCACCCTCCTGACCCCCAGCCCTCAGATATTGATAAACATTGATTAAATCTCCTCTCAGTCTTCTCTTCTCCAGACTAAACAGCCCCAGGTCCCTCAGCCTCTCCTCATCAGGCAGTGCTCCAGTCCCCTAATCATCCTCCTAGCCCTTCGTTGGACACTTTCCAGCAGATCCCTGTCCTTCTTAAACTGTCAATACACTCTCTGCTCTGTACCACTTAGCCAACACTATTGTTGTCCACTTCCCCCCTATTTGCCTCAATTAAAAATGCACCTCTGATCCCATGAGGCACAACAAACCTCTAAAAGTCTCATAAGCTTAAGCACATGGTGAGGTGGAACAAGGGAGGTGGTGGAGTCACCGTCCCTGGAGGTGCTCAAGCAAAGCCTGGATGAGGCACTTAGTGCCATGGTCTGGTTGACTGGCTAGGGCTGGGTGCTAGGTTGGACTGGATGAGCTTGGAGGTCTCTTCCAACCTGGTTGATTCTATGATTCTATGATTCACTCCACCAGCTATAAACTAGTCCCTAGCTGGACTTTCCCATCCCACAAAATGGCTCTGCAAAACTGGCAGATTCAGAGTTTATTGCCTCTTTGTGCTCAGGGTTCATGAAAAATCATAACTGACTCGGATTCTTTACTCCTTGTCCACCTCTGAGGGAGTACCAAGCACTTGCTGTTGTGCAAATGTCTCCAGGGCTGCAGTTTGTAGAGAACATAAGTCACCATCAGTGATCTGAGAACATAAGTCACCATCAGTGATCTGACTGCACTACCATCCAAAGGCTGATCTGTAAATGTCACAGCTAGCTACTGGCACAGCAAGCTCTCCAAATGTGTTTTTGGGCTTACACTTGATGCAATTAAATATTGTAGTAACTTGTCAAATAGAGCTTATTCTCCTGCATCTGCTCCACAACATAGCTGTGGCTTTGTGATAATGTACTGAGCCTGTGGCAAAGTGCTTTGTGGGACGAATCTCCACCTGGAAAAGCCTTTTCTGAGTAAAGACTGTGATGGAACCAAACACTTTTTTTTCTGTGAGATAAATCTCATTACCCAAGGCAGTGATCCTTCATTCTAACTCAGTTTCTGCTGACTCTTATTAGAATAGAACAGAATAGAATCAAACAGGTTGGAAGAGACCTCCAAGATCATCCAGTCCAACCTAGCACCCAGCCCTGTCCAGTCAACCAGACCATGGCACTAAGTGCCTCATCCAGGCTTTTCCTGAACACTTCCAGGGACGGCGACTCCACCACCTCCCTGGGCAGCCCATTCCAATGCCAATCACTCTCTCTGACAACAACTTCCTCCTAACATCCAGCCTATACTTCCCCTGGCACAACTTGAGGCTGTGTCCCCTCATCCTGTTGCTGGTTGCCTGGGAGAAGAGACCAACCCCACCTGGCTACAGCCACACTTCAGGTAGTTGCAGACAGCAATGAGGTCTGCCCTGAGCCTCCTCTTCTGCAGGCTGCACACCCCCAGCTCCCTCAGCCTCTCCTCACAGGGCTCTGCTCCAGGCCCTTCACCAGCCTTGCTGAGCTTCTCTGGACATGTTCCAGCACCTCAACATCTCTCTTGAGTTGAGGAGCCCAGAACTGGACACAGCACTCAAGGTGTGGCCTGACCAGTGCCGAGTACAGGGGCAGAAGAACCTCCCTTGTCCTGCTGGTCCCACTGTTCCTGATACAGGCCAGGATGCCAATGGCTCTCCTGCCCACCTGGGCACACAGCTGGCTCATCTTCAGCCTACTATCCACCAGTAGCCCCAGGTCCCTTTCCTCCTGGCTGCTCTCAGCCACTCTGTCCCCAGCCTGTAGCGTTGCTTGGGGTTGTTGTGGCCAAAGTGCAGAACCCTGCACTTGGCCTTGTTCAATCTCATCCCATTGGCCTCTGCCCACCCATCCAGCCTGTCCAGGTCCCTCTGCAGGGCTCTCCTACCTTCCAACAGATCCACACCTGCTCCTAGCTTGGTGTCATCTGCAAACTTACTGATGCTGGACTCAATCCCCTCATCCAGATCATCAATAAAGATATTGAACAGAACTGTGCCCAGCACTGATCCCTGGGGCACACCACTAGTGCCAGCTGCCAACTGGATGTGGCACCATTCACCACCACTCTCTGGGCTCAGCCCTCCAACCAGTTCCTGACCCAGCACAGAGTAAGATGACCTCCAGTGAAGTACTGCTAAAATCCAGGGTGGGTTTTCCAGAACTGCCAAAGTGATTTAGCACTTAGGGATTGCTACATCTATTCAATAAAGGGACTTTTAATCTCCACAAAATTGCAAATCCTTACTGAAATGTGAGTTTCTCTGGATCATCTTTATTTTTTTGGATTCATGTTGGGCTGGTGCTGGCCCAAGGAAAGTAACAGAGAATTTGCAGTTTAATTGTTCTGAAAAAAGAACTGTCTCAAAACATAAGAAAAACTAACTGGATCACCTGGCTCAGGGGGGAAATTTGGGTTATCAATTGCCTGCCAGCAAGGCCACTGGATCCTGTGGTTTGTTGGCTCAGAGTTGGGATTATCTGACAAAGGAGACTGGAAGGTCTCCCCTTTTCTTCACTGATTTCTATCAACTCAGGTGGAGACAAACTACAAAAGCCCAAGGAAGCAGAGGGAATTCTATAGAAGCAGCTCATCTGATCCCAAGCCATCCATCAATCAGTGTGAGGGACTAACAACAGGCTGGTATGGAATGGACTCTGTCCTTCCTTTGAGCCTAACCCATGTGTTTCTGAATGCAGTTCCAGAATCCATCTCCTGAATCCAGTTCCCAACCTCCCCTGAGTCCAGGTTAGGACTTCCTCAGTGTCTGCCCACAGCATCAGTGGTGACAGTGACAGAACTGCCATCAGGTGGGTTGGGTTCAGTATTGATTCTGTACATATTTGTATACATAGCATTTTAGTGGGACTATCTACACTGAAAACTCAGGTTTCTATTCCAGTTCCTTAAGCCTCTCTCCCAAATTCCCTTTTCTTCCCCTCTGGGAAGGGAGAGGGGTTAAAGAGACTGTCTTCAACTTGTTTAGTGCCCAACCAAGCCCTCACCCTTGATAGAGTTTTACATCTCACAGATCCCATAGATCAGAATCTCTGACTCTATGATCTCATGGATCCTGGAGCTTTACTTCCAGAATCTCTGTCTCTATGATCTCACAGATCCCATTGTTCTACTTCCAGAATCTCTGCCTCTATGGCCTCACAGATCCCATTGTTGTACTTCCAGAATCTCTGGCTCTATGATCTCACAGATCCCAGTGTTGTACTTCCAGAATCTCTGACTCTATGATCTCACAGATCCCAGTGTTGTACTTCCAGAATCTCTGACTCTATGATCTCATAGATCCCAGTGTTGTACTTCCAGAATCTCTGTCTCTATGATCTCACAGATCCCATTGTTCTACTTCCAGAATCTCTGCCTCTATGGCCTCACAGATCCCATTGTTGTACTTCCAGAATCTCTGGCTCTATGATCTCACAGATCCCAGTGTTGTACTTCCAGAATCTCTGACTCTATGATCTCACAGATCCCAGTGTTGTACTTCCAGAATCTCTGGTTCTATGCTCTGGCAGATCCCATATTTTTACTTCAAGTTCAGACCTTCCCAGTCCCTGTGTAAACTAAATTTTCTGTCATTTTCTTTGTGTCTCTTGAGAAGCTCAAGGAGAATAAACACTATCATGGCTCTGCATAAAGCTTTGTTATAAAGAATAGAGTAGCTTGGGTGTTATTCTAGAAGAGCAACTGAGGAATGATCATACAGGATTCAGGACATCATTTAGCTTTGCTTGTAGTGGCAAGACTTGTTGTGATTCAGTCCATCATTAAGATAATATATTTTCATAATGTTTAATCATAGAATCAGTCAAGGTTGGAAGAGACCACAAGGATCAGCCAGTTCCAACTCCCCTGCCATGGCCAAGGACACTCTACCCTAGCGCAGGCTGGTCACAGCCTCATCCAGTCTGGCCTTAAACACCTCCAGCCATGGGGCCTCAAACACCTCCCTGGGCAACCCATTCCAGCCTCTCACCCCTCTCAGGCTCAACAACTTCCTCCTCACCTTCAGGCTGACTCTCCCCACCTCCAGCTTTGCTCCATGCCCCCCAATCCTGTCATTCCTTGACAGCCAAAAAAGAAAAGTCCCTCCCCAGCACTTTTTGTAGGCCCCCTTCAGATACTGGAAGGCCACAAGAAGGTCACCTGGGAGCCTCCTCTTCTCCAGACTGAACAGCCCCAACTCTTTCAGTCTGTCCTCCTCCTTGCTGAGAAAACTGCTTCTCTCACCTGATTACCAACAGATAGTTTGGCACACCCATAATTTGTGCTCAAGGGGTTCAAAATGCTAATTTGATAGTTGGGAAGGAGGTTGACTTCTGTGGTTTTGCAAAGCAATTGGCACTTTATCCCTTGCTGGGTAAATAGATCAAGTAATCATTAGCAAAAAAGGTACTAGAAAAAGAGCATCTGGGAGGGCAGCTCTCAGCTGGTGTGACAGCAGGCTGCCTCCAAATGAGGCTCAGAACATCAGCTGTCCAGACACAGAGGGAGATCATCAGGCTGGTTTGAGGCTTATGGACTCAGATGTCTAATGGATGTAAAGCTTGGCAAATGCTTCCTGACTAGCAGTGAAAAAAGACTTATGCCAAAAAAACATGTAAGCATCTGGTGTCTGACTAACCAGCTCTACTCACCTGTTTACTATTGATTCCAGTGAGCACTATAGAAGAGGCTGTGCTGGTTTGAGGCTAACTGGAATGCTTTAGTGAGAGAAATTAGATCATTGGCTATGAAAAGAAAAGTGATGTCTATATTGCCCATTTGTTCTGCTGAGACATATACAAGCAAGGTCATAAACAAAGATAAGGTCAGTCTGTGGCTGCCTGCTTACCACACACTCCTCTGCCTGGACCTGTGCAACTTGAACTAATTCTGCCTCTGACACCTCTTGCTGACCTCTCTCAGCTCACTCTGCACATAAGAGGGATACTGAGATAAGGGAGAGATACGAGAGCAGCCAGGCAGGAAGGGACCTAGGGGTGCTGGTAGATAGTAGCTGAAGGTGAGCCAGCAGTGTGCCCAGGTGGGCAGGAGAGCCAATGGCATCCTGGCCTGGATCAGGAACAGTGTGGCCAGCAGGACAAGGGAAGTTAATGTGCCCTGTCCTGAGCACTGGTCAGGACACACTTTGAGTGCTGTGTCCAGTTCTGGGCCCCTCAATTCAAGAGAGATGATGAGGTACTGCAATGTGTCCAGAGAAGGATGATTGTGCTAGTTTGAGCCTAGCTAGAATGTTTTGGTGAGAAGAATATGATCACAGGCTGAGAAATGAAAACAATGGTGAGGTCTACTTTGCTCACAATCTTGCTGAGATGTGTAGAAAGGAAAAGCAAAACAAAAGATAAAGTCACTTTGCTGGACACTTCACTCTGAGCTTTGCTCTCAGCTCTTTGCCTGCTGGGGAGCTCTGGGCTGCTGGCTGAACTCCATCTTGCTTTCTAACCTCACCCTCCATTTGCTTTGGCTGATTCACCTTTGCTTCTTAATTCCCCTGGCCGAACCTCCATGTGCTAGTTTGAGCCTAGCTGGCACGTTTTGGTGAGAAGAACTAGATGATAGGCTGTAAAATGAAAACATTCCTTGGGACTGGGGTAAGGTTAAGAGGGGTAGGGGGAAGGTGAGGGGGTGGTTGAGAGCCCCTCCTGGGGACTCAGGTTTCTGGGAGGGGAGTTGTGTCTGTATTACCTTTTTTACCTTGTAGTCTATAACTGTATACACTGGCTATATCTGCTTGTAAATTGTGCTAGCTGTAAATATAAGCTTCATTCAAATTTCCAGAGCTGCTGAGTCCAGTCTGGGTGATTTCTAAAGTGGGGGGGGCAAGGAACACCCAAACCACCACAATAATGAAGCTGGTGAGGGGTCTGGAACACAAACCCTATGAGGAGAGGCTGAGGGAGCTGGGGGTGTGCAGCCTGCAGAAGAGGAGGCTCAGGGCAGAGCTCATTGCTGTCTACAACTACCTGAAGGGAGGCTGTAGCCAGGTGGGGTTGGGCTCTTCTGCCAGGCAACCAGCAATAAAACAAGGGGACACAGTCTCAAGTTGTGCAGGGGAGGTCTAGGCTGGATGTTAGGAGGAAGTTGTTGGCAGAGAGAGTGATTGGCATTGGAATGGGCTGCCCAGGGAGGTGGTGGAGTCACCATCCCTGGAGGTGTTCAAGACTGGATGGGGCACTTAGTGCCATGGTGTGGTCGATTGGACAGGGCTGGGTGCTAGGATGGACTGGATGATCTTGGAGGTCTCTCCCAACCTGCTTGATGCTGTGATTCTGTGACAATCAAGCACAGCCAGAATGGCCAAAATAACTTTAAAATTTATTTCAGTCCCAGTAAATTACTTTTGTTGGGAAGGAAACCACCACCAACTCCAACTCCCAAGAGTGGTGCTTTGTAATTTAAAATTGATAAAGCATTTCTAACAATCCCAACCCCAGTTGTGTTTCATAATTGAAAATGCAAATCTGTTTCTTCTGAATAACTCCTGAGCTTCGGCAACATTGTGAAAATGACTGCTTTGATTTCACTTTAGTTAATCTCTCTGAGTGTGTTTGCTCTTTAAGACAAACAACAAAGCACAAACCCCACTTCTCATACTAAATATATTTAGTAAGTAGGAAAAGCAGTAGATTTGGTAATGCAATAGAGCAGAGCCCAAGAGAGGTTGCTGGAATCAGAGTGAGTCCATGGCAAAAGCAGCAAGAAATGACATTCTGATGGCTTCTTTTGTCTTCTCTTGGGGCTGTACCAAATTAGACCAATTCAGAAGCATGCAATCATAGAATTCTAGGGGCTGGAAGGGACTTGGAAAGATCATCTGGTCCAACCACCCTGACACAGCAGGATCACCCAGAGCACATCACACTGGAACGCATCCAGATGGTTCTTGAGTATCTCCAGAGAGGGAGACTCCACAACCCACCCTGGGCAGCCTGCTCCAGTGCTCTGCCACCCTCACAATGAAAACATTCTTCCTCAGGTTCACATGGAACCTCCTATGCCTCATCTTCCACCATTGCCCCTTGTCCTGTCACCAGACATCACCAAGATGAGGCTGGCTTCAGCCTCCTGGCACTCACCCCATACATATTTATAACCATTGATGAGGTCAGCCCTTATTCTCCTCCTCTCCAAGCAGGACAGCCCCAGCTCCCTCAGGCTCTCCTCATAAGGAAGATGTTCAACTTCCTTAATCATCTTTGGAGCTCTGCGCTGGACTCTCTCACGCAGCTCCCTGTGCTTCTTGAGCTGGGGGGCCCAGAACTGGCCAACTGAATTTCATTTCAGTGTGAGAAAGGACTGAAGCTTGTACCTCTTCATTGGTTCAACCTCAGTAACTCTCAGAAGCTTTCCAGTACCTGAAAAAGGCCTCCAAGAAAGCCAGGAAGGGACCTTTTAGAAGCATTTGTAGTGATAGGATTAGATGGAGTGGATTGAAGCTTGAGGAGAGTAGATTCAGACTGGTGGTGAGACACTGGAACAGGTTGCCCAGGGAGGTTGGGAATGCTCCCACCCTGGAGGTGTTCATAGCCAGATTAGATGAGGTCTTGAGCAAGTAGAAGGTATCCTTGTCCATGGCAGGAGGGGTTGGAAATAGATGATCATTAAGATCCCTTCCAACCCAAACCAGTCTGTGAATCTATGAAATGTTAGCAGTCTCAGGTACATTAAGGCTGACAGATATTAAAAGGAGAGAGTACATAAAGAACAAAAGGTTGAGGCAATGAATGCACCTGCAACAGAATTATTTTGAACAAGGATATCCACAAGCCCATGCAGGCTTTTGTACACACCATAACATAGGGGAGAAACTTGGATCAGAACTTGTGCCTTCTTAAGGCACCAGAAATAAAATTGGATCAGGGCTTGTGACTTCTTAGGACACCAGAAAGAAACTTGGATCAGAACTTGTGCCCTCTTAGGACACCAGAAGGAAACTTGGATCAGAACTTGTGCCTTCTTCAGACACCAGAAGGAAACCTGGATCAGAACTTGTGCCCTCTTAGGACACCAGAAGGAAACTTGGATCAGAACTTGTGCCCTCTTAGAACACCAGAAAGAAACTTGGATCAGGACTTGTGCCTTCTTCAGACACCAGAAGGAAACTTGGATCAGAACTTGTGCCCTCTTAGGACACCAGAAGGAAACTTGGATCAGAACTTGTGCCCTCTTAGGATACCAGAAAGAAACTTGGATCAGGACTTGTGCCTTCTTCAGACACCAGAAGGAAACTTGGATCAGAACTTGTGCCCTCTTAGGACACCAGAA
>WAAF01005104.1:0-24102 GCA_013400475.1 Tricholaema leucomelas | reverse complement strand
GCTTTCAGGGAGAACTGCCATGTTCCTTTCCTTTATTAGAGTTTTATACATTGTGGATATATGCCCGTTTGTGAAGAGGCCATTCCTATGGTTCACGCTTGCAACTTGAAAGAGCTCCTATTTAAAAGGCAGAAAAACGAAGGTTTTGAAGGAGTGTTTATACAATGTTTCTATTCTAGTGGCTGAAAGGCAATATTTTTTAATATGCAGTTTAATTTTTTTTTATATCAAGTTGAATCTTTTACAGACACATTTCATTAAACCTCCAAGACTTTCCTTCTTGCCCCATTAAATTCCATTATCAAAGTTACCAGTCTGTGGCTTAAAGGCTTAAAGTTGTCCTACTAATAATTCAGCAGTTTCATTCAGTACCAAGTACAATTTAAGATGACACATAGCTATTTTCTCTGCCAGATATAAATCTTATAGCTGGAAATGATTAAAATTTGCAAAATTCCTGTCCATCTGACAAGCATTGACTTACATAATATAATGTGTCTAAGAAATAAAACCAAAGCCAAATAGAAGTAGCAAAACACCAGGAAGGGTGGTATTTAGAGGATCAAACAGAGGTAGACAAACCCAGTTTTCTCTACTCTCATGAGTAAGTGAATAACATCTTAGCCTTGAACTTAGTGAGGTTTTCAATAAGACAAAAATCAGTTTTTTTCCCTGTCAGACCTTACCCTGACTTTCAAACATACAGTCAAAGAACAAAGACAACCTACACAGGATTTAAGGACCAAACTCCTATGTACTGATTCTGATTCCTCAAAAAATAATGTGCTTACCTCTTTTTTCCTCATGTTTCTCTTTCTAGAAAACCCTTAAACTGGTATACATCTTGACAACAAAGTAGTCCATATGGTATTTCATAGTGGATTTAAAAATTTCTGTGACCTGACTTATCCATGTGGATAGTAAGCATCTGGACTTCTCAATAAATCAATATGCATCAGGTAATGAAGACAGAATTCTAAAAGTAAAAGGAAGTGTTGGCAGTTACTAAGCTTCTTAACAACCTTCCAGTTGAAAGGTATCGAGTTAGAATAATGTCTTTTATACTTGCAATAGTCCTGGCACTTAGATACGCGTGCCAGTTTTGATATAGCCATGAGTCCCTTCCAGTGAAACAAATTTGCCATCATAGTCAGCACGTATATCTAGGCATTGTAAATGATCTAGCTGTGTTATTGCCTTATTTATTCTTATGTTGAAGTGACACTGTTTCTCTTGAGTGACAGTGGATTGCCTACATGTTAAAGTCTCAATGCTAATCACTCTGAGGATGGTGGATGTGTCATGTCCTCTGCACATTTGCAAAATTACACTTAAAAGAAGATCCACTGGTTTAGTCCTTTTGTGGTTGGAGGGTTAGTTGCTCAAAAAGCTGAAATGGCTAAGATGCAGTGAATGGATTGGAATTATTTGCTTCATTCAATATAGTGTGGCTATTATATCTAGATAAATTGATGACGCTAGGTATGTTCCCTAAACTTACATGATTGTTTTGGCAAAGTGTTCCACTCTGTCTAAGAAATCTTACTTCTTCTCTAAAGTTTTTAGTTTTAAAAGACTCCTTTCTCTGGGTATCTGAATGATGAATATGAATGGGAAACTGCTTTCAGTATCAGAATCTGATAAGTGACTGCAAGCAATAATTAGACCGCAGGGTTCTTCTCTGTTACTTCCTGAGGTGCTGCATCTAGAGCCATTCTGTTGAGCACTTTAAATTTGTATGTCTAACCATAACTTAGCCAAAACTCAGTGTACTAGACAAAATCTTTAGAGTCTTTGTGGCCTGCTGTTCTGCCAGTTAGTTTTTTGTGGTCCCATCATTACTCACTGTTCTCACATTTTAAAGAAAGTTGTTCTGACTGAAAGGAAGCATCACTTTGTTAACTGACAAGTACAACAGAATATTGTCCAAAGATGGATCAGAATCTTCCCTACTCTCAACCTCAAAACAATCAAGTGACAGAATTGCAGATGCTCCTGGTAAATTATATGTGAATAGTAAGGCAACACCTCCTTCCTGCCCCCCCAGCCACTCTGTAAATGCAAATTTGTAGGCTAGAAATGTTGTCATCTTTTTTCTATTCAATCCAAAGTAAACAAAACATGTGAATTCCTTTAACAGGCTACCTGAACCAAGCAAGAGTAGAAATGAATTGTTAGTGTTTGTCCACCAGGGCACAGTACAACACTTTTCTGTGCTACTTGGATTCCTCATGTGTCTTGAGAATGACAAATACTATGAATGATTTTATTTCTCATCTTGGAACAAAATGTTCCTCTAGATCGTCTGTGGGGATGTTACAACCTCTAACCCATTATGTGTTATGGAAATGCTTAACTTGTTGGTGATGAAAAGCTCTCTATTTTTTTTAAATTACATTCTCTCTGTTGACAAGTTACATAACAGTGCTCTCTTTTTGCCAACATTCTCATTTTTCCTTTGCTGTTTTCATAACACCTCCTTGAAAAATGAGAAATTTTTGCCCAATGTGAACTAAGGGTGCAATTTAGGCAAGACTATGAGACCCTAGACAAATCCATGTCTAATAATTGAGAGACAGCAATTGAGCTGTCTTGTGATGTGTATGTAGTTAATGTATGACTGGAGATGGATAACAGAATTAACATGTGACATTACTTAGACTTCCATTGAAAAATTGAACAGTGGCAGCAGCAAAGAGAGGAACCAACAAGGAAACCTCATGGTGGGACCTAGCTAGATTAGGAACAGATTTTAGCTTTAAGGTCTTAGACACTGTATAGTTATAGACCTGACATATTAGACACTGTATAGTTATAGACTTGATATATTTCTTTTGCACAAATAAAGTAATTTCTGTTATTTATGAAATATTTCCATTCCAAAGCAAATTAATAGTAAATTTTAATTAATAGTTTATTTCCTTGGTTCTAATGTCCTTCAGACAATATCTGGGGTTTTGTTAGAACCCCTTCATTACAGAATTCCAGGGCTGCAACTGGAAATTGTAAATAAGTGTGGAAGCTTAAGGCATTACATAGAAGTACATATTGCACACAATTAATTTTGGGGGTAATTTTAAAGACACTGTTGATTATGAGTTTTCCTTTTAAGACATTACTGTAAAGACTGTGAAAGTATTTTGATACCTCAGCTCCTGAGAATACAATAGTATTCATACACAGTACTTCCTGAAATAGGTGTAATGCAAAGAAAGGTTTTTTGAGACATTAAAGAAGATCTATGTAAACAATGGGAAAAGGGATATTCTAATCTTAGCCTTGATCAGAGAGGCTGAGAGGCAACTACTGCATAAAGAATTTCAGATCCTTAAAGGAATAATTAATGAAGTCTTTGATAATGCATCAAGTCTCTAAGCTGTGACTACGTTACTGGATGATGGAATTTGGAGGGTGTGCAGCTGAGGTACATATCTGCCAATGCACCATCTAAGTGTACAGCTGGTAAAAAGAAATCTGCCACTCCTATTCATTTATAAAAGTCCAAATACATCTACAAGGACCTGGTGATTAATTTTGTAGAAACTCAGACCCTGAAGTAGAGTTCAAGGGGAGTAGAGATCAGTTAAATAAAATGAGCTAAATCCATGAAGGACTGTGTAGGTTAAAAGCAAATTTTTTTTATATCATTTATGACATTATGGGAAGTAAGTTTAATGATTCACGAAAAATACATGAAATATGGTAACGTTTTTTATCGGTGACTAACCTTGCCTCTGTGTTCTGAACCTTTTCTGCCCCTTTGATCCAGGACATCTCCAAGAACAGCATGCTGTTTAGGTAATAAGCAGTGTATGGGCGCATGAAGGCATGAACACCAATGTCAGCAGGAGAAAGTAAAGATAATGGTTAGGTAATATTTTTCAAGTGACAAAATATAGCTTTTCTTCCTTCTAAATAGATGTTAAAATTTGGGATGTCATCATGACCCCTTTCTGATTCTCCTACTAAATTTTGGGGCGATAACTAGAAATAAAGCTCAGGAAGACCATGCTTTCAAACCAGGAGCATACACTGCTTAAAAGCAGTTTAAAGTTATGTATTACATTTCTAGAAATCCTTTAAACTTGATGTAGGAGGTTTTACAGTAATATCTTCAAAGTTTGGGAGATGGTTTCAAATTATCTTTCTCTTCTGTCTCAAGTACATTTCAGCCCAAATGTGAATCTAGCCTTGTAAGATTTCAGAACATAAGAGAAAGAGAAAAAGCATTGACTTTTCACGATGCTGGAGGAGATGTGGCAATAGGCACCTGATAAATTTTTTAGTTTCCTGCTGGTAGTAAAAGTTAGTATTTCAGGTTGTTGCAAAATCAAAGTGCAACAGATATGAGAAACACTAATGAAAGCATTCAGAATATTTTATTATTATTTTAAAACAAATGTTTCTTGACAGATCATATTTTTCTTCAGGCAATGAGGAAAAATCAGTTTGAAATACTCTTAAGTGCACTGTATCTCAGTGACTCAGTGGGAATAGCATGTTCTCAGTAACTCTGCAAGTAATCTGCAAACAACCAGCAAATGGATAGAAGTCCTTTTTCCTTTCTTTGTATGGCCTGTGTTAAATCAAAATCTCATTACAAGCGGAATCTTTGGTGTCTCGTTAATTGTTCCCAGATCTTCAGAAGTCATTCTTTGTCAGCTGCAGTTTTGCATTAGTTTGTATTACTGGGTGGGCCAGCACTAAACAAGGGGATCCTGTTCTGAATGGAGGCTCTGTAAAATTAGCATGACGTGAATTCTGTGCTTTGTTCCATGAAATTTCCATACTAATGTACTCAGATTACAGCTGAAACTATGTACCTTCTAACTGTCAGTTCTCAAACAGGGAGTTGAGCATCAAACCAATTTTAATGCAACAAAGCAAAGAAGGGAACCTCTTTCTCAGTTGGGTCTACAGGAATAACTAGACTGAAAAGCATAATGAACTGCTTTGGGTCAGCAGAAAAGTATATGCATATATAAGCATTGGTAGTCATAGGAAACTTTTGCCTAAGATGCAAAAGTCGTATTTTCTTTTGAGACTTCTGTAATAGTCCAAACCTTTTCATCACCTTATCACATTGGTAGGGCTCAACAGGTCACTGTGTTTGCATGTGACTTTAATTCTTTGCAAAAAAACATAGTCTAGCAGTCGATTGTTGCTGTCTTCCCTGTTGATGAGGAAACAACTAGACCTGAACTATGAAAGAAATGGTGAAAGTGAACAAAATGTGTTGACATTCTTATAATTCTAGCTGATCTCAGCAGAGAAGCATCTCATGATCTGCTGTGGTGAGGTGCCAGACCCCTTTATAGAAAAGTCAGTGATCTAGGTTCTCAGGAGGCTTTCATGACATATGCCTGGCTACATTGCAACTTGATAGTTACTCAGAACCCAGGCAAATGTGAAGCCGGGAAGCACTCAGGCAAAGACTAGGAAAAGCCTCTGTGACCTTATGCCCTACTTACTATTGACGCTTAGCTTTCTGTCATTTGCCATTAAATGTCTCACACAGGTGGCAAAAACTGACAGTAATATGTGGATGATCACAGAAAAGAATGTGCAAACATTAAAGATAGGTGAAAGCAGTTAGGTTATTTAATTTTAAACACATAAATATTCTCTGAGTGCTTAGACTGAGAGATAGATCTTTCCTGCCTGGCCGAATTAGAATAGCTTCTACAGTGTGTTCTAGAAGTTGTTGTGGAAGAAGTCCACAGCAGATATGGAGTAAACCACTGGTTGTGTCTCCATTAGGCAAAAGAGAAGCACTTAACAGAGGAGTGGGCCACTTTTGCTCTGGAGTGGAATGATATGAACTAAGACTGCTGAATTCTTGTTATGATGATTGCACTAAATTTGGAAGAGCTAAATTTGTATGTCTGCATGGAGATAGTGGTGTGTAAGTTAGGTGAGAACACCTTGCTGCTCGGCATTTCAGGAGTGAGTTGAAGTTGCTCTTGAGGCAGCACTGCTTATATTGATTATATATCTCTATTTACTATAATCAGATCTAGAGAAGAGCAGGTAGGCACTCAAATGTAATTGTCTTGGTTTGAAGACATCTTATAGAATAATTTGTCCAGTACAGGGTCTCAGATAGCTCAAGTTAAAAATCTGAAAGGTAAAAATGGATAGACATGTCCTAAATAAAGTCTTTGCAAATAGACAAGTAAGAATTTAATTACATGTGGGTACACTATCTTGTCTCAACTTGTGCAGAGGGAATTTGTGGAGGGAGATTACTAGGGATGCAAAGCATGTGGTAGCTGAAGGAATATGCATAATTTTTCAATGTGTTGATATACACATTTACAAGTTGGGTCATGGATGCTCAAAACACAGAAATCAGTGGAAAATGTGTGAGGTTTTGCACAAGTATCTGACACTCATTTTAAAAAGAAGGATCATGAGCAGTCCCTGTGAGATGAAAAAATAAGAAGAGACTGCCCAATGCAAACTTCATCTTCTGTGTAAGATATTGTGGGTGTGGACCACACCTTTGTGTTTATTCATTGTGATTTTGTGATTTAATCAGCCAATTGCAGTGATAATGACATAAAAAATTAAATATTGCTCAAAAAGTGAAATCTTAGATAAAATAGATAACTGAGTTTTTAACAGGAGATGGAAGTAATCAATCAAGTTGTACTTACAGAACTCATCTGACAGAGTGAAGTAAATGCTGTACACAATTTACAAATATGTACAGTAAGTCATAAAAATATTCCTCTGGGCTAATTCATAAAAAAAAAAATGGAATAGTCTTACAAGGAAGAGAAGAAGATCTTGAACATTTTCTTCAGAAGAGCTCTTATCTTTTCCCTAGAACAAAGAAGGGTGCTGAGCATGCAGAGCAGACAGCATACTACTTTTTAAAGCCACTACGATTTTTCTTCATCTTAGTCTTTACATGGCAATCTCTTAAATAATTAAGAACTACTGAAAAAGCTTCTTCAGAGCATCTATTGGGAGTAGAGGTAAAATAGTGCAGGTGTGTACCAGTGAGAACCTTCAAGAAGTGTTGCTTCCTATCCTGCCACACATGTAAGAATTTGGCCAAATGTTCAGCTATAGCCTTATCACTCCACATGTAGAGTATTTACAAAGAAAGAATGAAACAAAACGAACCTAAATTTTTCTAGAGCTGATTTACAGATTTTACACTGTCATGTGCCTCATAATGTACTTTTAAGTACTTTTTTTCCCTAAGGAACTGCTATCTTCCTTCTTCAGTCACTCTGATTCCTACAAAACTATTTCTAAAGCCCGCTTGTCATTCTCTGTGATTCGATGGTATTTTTGACTCACTGTACAGAACTGGGGATAAATCAGTCATGTAAATACATGCTCTGAAACACTGTGCAACAGGCTTGAGAGCTTGAGAGTGTAGCTGTCACTGCTTCTCTGCCTCTTTTTCTTCAACAAAAATGAAATTAAGATGAGCATAATTGGAGAAGAAAAATTGCTTACAGACCAATTTGACATTCTAAAGGATATATGTTCAGTAAACAGACCAGAGACTTAGAGATGCTCTTATATCTAAGAATTATCAGGGATCTGAAAGTATGTGAGAAAAAAACACACTCAGATGAGGGAACTGAGAGAGGAAACTGAAGAAGAATTAACAAAATATGAAACTGAATTTTTCCTTCTTACATGATAGAGGCTGTTGACAAAAAAAAATAAATCTGTAGATTATGTAATAATAAATAATTTAATTTTGTATTACTAAAAGGCACTAACATAACAGCTGTTTTCCAGTCATTTTTCCATGTGAACAAGTTCTCTGAAGATTTATAGTGTCCTTTGATTGTGACACCAGTCTCTAGAAGTTAATTTTTATTAATTAAAAAGCTTTTATTTACCATTAAGGTTAGTTTATCTACTGCCCTACTTATGGTGGCAACAATGTGACTGACAAGAGAATTAATTTTTATCTTGGAGAGTGGGCGTGTGAAATGAGCTGGTAAAAGCAGAGAGTCAGGTGCTATCCAAACTAGTACTCCCACTCCATTTTCCCTCTGCAGTTTAGTCAGATTGTAGCTTTTGACACAATATTTGTGCTCCCAAGACTTTGATTTAGGGTTATTTTTACATCTTGGATTAAAGTTCCATTCAGAGGAAGAAAAAGATTGGAGTGTCAAAATGATTGAAATGGTTCTTTCTGACTCTGTGTACCAAAAAGTTTCAATTTTTCATTTCAAAGACTTTCTATTCTCCAGTCTTCACCTCTTCACTACTCAACCCCTCACCATTATATAAACTCCTTTATCCAGGCTAAGCTTGAAAGTGTTCTGAGCAATGCCTGTTTAACCTAATCTTAAATATCCTCGGAAACTGGGATTTTTTATCATAACAGCTTTGATTATTGCAGATGTTAACCGTGGTTGGAAAGGGTTCCTAAACAGCTAACCTAACCCTGCTAAACTCATAACTTAAGCTGTACAGAGTGGAACTAAAACTCAATTATTGTTAACTGTTTCTTTTGAAGTTGTGAGGAATATTATTGTGTCCTTGTTCCATCTTTCCCTTTTTATAGGTGAAAATAATGTAAAAAGCAATTTAAAAAGTCAAAGACAACATGAAAGATTGTGTTGCATGCACTTTTCAAGAGTATGTCACTACACTTAAAGATAAGATAAAGCAGCACTGATTGTCCAGAAGGACAGTTCATGTGTCTTTTTCTATCAAGAAAGAAGCTACGTATTTCAAAACAGCTGTCAGGCATCCTTGACAAAGAGCAAGACTGGATTTAAATGTTATAAATTTCTCTGTGTCTGTCTGGTTTTCTCCTCTCATTATATCACTCCATCATCTATGTCTTTCCAGTTGCCATCATTTTATCTCTATGAGAGAAAAACTTAGGTAAATAATCAAGTCTTTTCCACTTCTTTCAGAATAGTTCAAAATTAGGTAACCCAATCATAGGAAAAAAAAACAAGCAACAAACCAAACTAACCTCATCTTAGTGTTTATTTGAATAGTGAAGCAAAAAATNCTTGGGCAACCTGCTCTAGTGGGAGGTGACCCTGCCTATGACAAGGGGTTGGAGCTGGATGATCCTTGAGGTCCCTTCCAACCTAAACCATTCTATGATTCTATGATTCTATAATGCCACTCATTCAGATGTATAATGGAGTGGCTATTTTACAAACCTTGCTTATGTTAGTATTTTGGTGTTGTTGTGTTGAATAGTTTATTCATTTATGTATTTATTTGGTTATTTAGTTATCAAAATATTCTCAAACAGTTTCATAGTACTACATAATCTTTGTGATCAATTCCAGTGACAAGGCGTTATGGCTCTATTTGCTTGATAAGTAGCTTGAGCTTAGTCTTATGGTCAGCACTGATTTTAGGTTTGATTTGAATGGCATTTCTCAGATGAGCTCACCACATTCTTTAAGTTTGCACTTAGTGTCATACAGGAGATGTTATGTTCACAAATATAGTGATTTAATGCTGCAGCTAATTATCTTTCACAAGTAAAAAGAAATCATGGTGTATTTTCAAATTTTTGCAGTTTGGTGCTTTTCAGGGAAGGAACAACAATACACTTAGTAGTTAAAAAGCATTTTTCTTGCTGAAAGTGATTTTTTATTTTATCCCTCTTTGTTTCCATATTTTGTTTATGCTATCATTGCACTGAAGTATTGAAAAGAGCGTTACTATAAATGTAAACGTTTGCTTTCTAATGCTGCCACTGAAACTCAATTGTTGGTATATCACTTTTAATAGTATTTTTACTGTCTATAGTCAATTATTATGCATTAAGAGATAAATAGGGAGTAGTCTTTAAGTTTGTATGAAGTCATTTGGGAACCCAGTTCCTACATCAAGGCTGGAACTTGTGGGTGATCCAAAGTGGCCTTTCTGAACACGAGTATGGATTGTAATGCTGTAATATATCCATCACCTCTTCTGAGTACTAACCTATAACCTTTAGGGTGACTTTCTCTAATTGGAACTTGTTAGCATTTGATATCCTTATGCCTTAATCTGACAAAATGAATAATCCTTTGCATCTTCCCTTTTTATAGATCTCTCTATGTCGTGGAGTGCCCATAGGCCCCAAATAGGCTTATACCTGTTTACCTATCAAAAGGGGCACAATAGACCTGGCACCATAAAGTCTGGCCTGCCCAGGGCCCAGGTTGTGTAATGCAGTTGTGTAAGACCACATGTCTAGCTTATGGCCCACTGGGTGCAACTCTCGTGCTATTCCCATATTTGGGAGGGTCCTTGCCTATTATGTGTATGCTTTGGTTAACTGCCAAGCTGATTGGTCATTCTGGTGGCCAAGGGGCCATAAATCTCGGCCCACATCTGATAAATAGAAGGTACACAGGTAAACAAAGTGCTTGCCTGCTTGCTTGTGTGCCTGCTTGCTTGCTTTTGCTTTTGCTTCACTGCCTGCTGCTATTTGCCTATATTGCCTGCTTTTCTTTACGGTGCCCAGTCTCCTGTGCAGCCGTGCACCCTATTGCATGCCCACTGCCTTAATCACTGCCTGGTAAACTCCACTGTCACGAGTTACCAGGAGCAGACCCTGGATTGTCTGAATGTGATCGGCCTGTGTGGTCAGTGTGACATTGTGCTGAGACTGCACTACATCCTCCCTGCCTTCCCCCTGAAAGTCTTCCTGCTTCCTACAAGTCCTGGAGATCATTCAGAGGAGCAGGGGACAAGGTCAGGGATTGTCTGCCTCCTTTCAACAGTAGCCTGGGAGAAATCAAGTCTCAGCAGCCAATCAGATGGACTTCCACCTACTTTGGGTACTGTCTTAGTAACAATAATATGTGAGTAAATGCTTAAATGCCTCTGTAATTCACTACTGTCTTTTGCCATAGAGCAGAAAGAGCTTGGGCTCATCCAGTGGGGAAACAGTGTATTGACCCCAGGTGGCATATTGTCTGTGGGGATTCTCTCTATTTATTGTTTAAATGTTTGCTAGGTAATAATAGTTCTGTTTGATATTAATCCTAGAATGTCTTCCATAACTGTGTGAGAACAAATATTAATATTAAAATTCAGTCGTTGGGGGTGGTCAGAGTTCAGAATATTAAAATTAAATAAATTATATTTTTTTATAAAATATCATCTTGCATCAACTAATATCCCCCCTCCATAACACTCTATTCTGTAGTTACCTCCTAGGTGAATTAAGTAGATGAATCTCTTCAGCTTGTAAGACTGTTTTGAGAGGTCTGCATCATTTAGGTGGGTCCTGTTGAATCACCTTGTTAAATCATTCATCATTCACCTCTTTCCCATCTCTGGATGTTGGTATCAGAACTCAAAATTATTTTTCTGGAACAAAAGGAGACATTCTAGATATGAGGCCATTAGTTAGTTCAGGCATATTCTATGTCTTGTGTATGTTTTTGAGAATGAATATGTTAAAAATGGTAGGTAGCTTTTGTGATTGCAAGAGTAATACATGACAGTGATGCTTACACTAACTCTTCATTAAGAATATTAAATTTTGAGTTCCTGTATTTAAAAAAGTTATAAACTAAAGAGTGTAATGACACTGTAGTTACGCAGTGCTGTGGTTGAGAGTTACATTGATTTCAGATCAGATTAGAAGTGCAATTCTGAGCTTTACTGTTTGTCATGGAAGGCCCATAGGCCTAAATAGGCTTATTCATGCCTTGCCCTGCCTGGACATGTTTTTCTGCCCATAACCAGAGATAAATACATAAAATGAGCACAAAGGGGCACAATAGGCCTGGTGCCATAAAGTCTGGCCTGCTCAGGCTTTAGGTTGTGTAACATGATTGTGTACATCCCACAAGCCCAGCTCGTGCCTGCCTAGTATAAAGCCTGTGCGATTCCCACATTTGGAAGGTCCAGGCCTGTGGTTTTTCCCTATTATGGTATGGTTGGCTGACTGCTGAACTGATTGGTCATTTTGGTGGCCAAAGGGCCATTAATCTCAGCCCACATTTGATAAATAGAGATACACAGATAACGTGCTCGCTCGCTGTCATTATTATGCTTAAGCCTGCCTGTATCTACTGAGCTCAGTCTCCCGTGCAGCTGTGCACCCTATTGCACGCCCGCTGCTTTATCTGCCTGGTAAGCTCCACTGCCTCTGAGTTACCAGAAGCAGACTCTGCATTGTCTGCATGTGATCGGCCTGCATGGTCAGCGTGACATTGTGCACAGACTGCACGACATCCTGCCTCTGCACCTGAAGGTCCTGCCTAAGAATCCCGGGACAGAGCGTCCAGAAGAAGCCAGGAGAACAAGGTCAGAGACTGCCCTTTCCCCAGAAGCCGGGAGAATGCCAGCCTCGATGTCCAAGGGCAGACTCCCCTGAAGATTGAACACTTCTAATAGGCTGTGATGTAGCCTATTACACCCGGAAGGTGATTGATAGTTAATCCGAATTTGTGAGTAAATGCTTTAATGCCTCTGTAATTCTCTATTGCCTCCTGCTACTGCTGAAAGAGCTTCATCCCATCTACTGGGCAAACAGCATACTGACCCCATGCGGCATTAAGCCGCGGGGAAATCTCTCTCTGTTTATTGTTTGAATGTATGCTAGTTATTAACAAGTTACTGTATGATATTATTCCTAGAATGTCTTTCATAACCGTGTAAGATCCTAAATAATATTGAAATTCAGTGGTTGGCGGTGGGGAGAGTTCAGAATAGTGAAGTTAATAATTATAATATTTTTATAGAATATCATCTCGCACCAATTAATTTCTCTCCTCGGCCACAATTGGCGTAGGTGGTAGAATACCCCTCCGTGACACTGTTCTTCTGAGAAAGAAAAGAAATTGTATTTCTTTGCATCCCACATATAAAAAATGTGAAGTAAATTCAGGTCATAGAAATGTCATGATATTCACTATGTTCTGCTGATTCCTTCAAATCATTGTAGGCCTAATGTTTACTTCAGTTGTTCTACTCACCTGCTTCATAAGAGATCCTTCTGAGTTGGTAAGGAGTGCAAACAAACAGACTGCAAATAACCAGACTTAAATACAACAAGTTTAAGATTTTCTCTACCAGAGTTAACTGAGAACACTGGAAGCACCAGGAGACCTGAAACCTCACAGAAAATGTAGTGCAAGGACCATTTTGAAGGTCATTGCCTTTTGAGTGCAGCAAACAACTGCAGAGTCTGCATTTGGGGTTTTAGATTTTAGCTTCCAGGTTTATTCAAATTATTAATCTGTTTTTGCTGCAGAGAAGGCTGCTACATAAATACAGTATTGAATGATGCTTGGCTGTCACACGGAGTACAAAACTGAGGAGAACATAAAATTACACTAATTATAGTATTTAATAAATCAAGAACATTATATGCATTCATACTTTTGCACCTTTTTTGTGCTTCTGGATGCCATGATTTGACACACAGTGCTGTGCAGTATTTATTCTTGAGCGTTATGACTTTATTATAAGACTTTCATCTTTTTCTGTTTAGAAAGCATTCAACACCCTGGGCCTAGCAGCAGAAATTGTTGTAGCTGTGCTAGCTTCACCAGCACCATATGAATTCTCAGTAGCTGTAGACTTGATTCTCCAAGTTTTTGTGAGGGTAATATAGATCAGGCAGTCATTATATTTTGCAGCCGTAGCTTTCAGGAAGCTACTGCATATTGTATGGATTGTGAAGCACTTAACCCAGTAGAGAGGACAGGGGTTTCCTCCTTGTTGAATAAAAGTAAATTTTACCTTCATTATCTTGAAAGTATGCACTGCATTTCCATAGCCTGAGTATCTTGTTCAGTCTACGTACTAAGATGAGAGCAAATCTTCTAATTTAGGAGAAATGTTATGAGCTGAGTCATGAGCCAGCAGTGTGCCCAGGTGGCCAAGAGAGCCAATGGCATCCTGGCCTGCATCAGGAATGGTGTGGCCAGCAGGAGCAGGGANTGAGAGAGTCATTGGACACTGGAATGGGCTGCCCAGGGAGGTGGTGGAGTCGCCATCCCTGGAGCTGTTCAAGGCAAGGTTGGACGTGGCACTTGGTGCCATGGTCTAGCCTTGAGCTCTGTGGTGAAGGGTTGGACTTGATGATCTGTGAGGTCTCTTCCAACCCTGATGATACTATGATACTATGATGATACTATGACACTATGATGATACTATGACGAATGCACCTCTGGTGATTATTTAGGCAGCATGCGTTTGTTAATCTAGCAACGTCTATGCAGATCTCCTTTAATATGAAATAGCAAACAGTGGATTAAATGCAAACATATTTAGGTATGAGCTATCCCAGTTGCATTGCACAGTGCTGATTCTTGATACCCCTGACTCAGGGTGACCCTGCGTGCTACCATGGACCGCCTTTCTTCCTCGCTCCCTCTTGCAGAAGACACACTCTCTCCTTCTCAGTGAATTAATTTCAGAAAAGGTAAAAAGGCTTCCATGAGAAGGCAAAATGCAATTCATACGCAATTACAATTCAGAAGTGATGGAGTGTATCCATGTCTGAGCCTCCAAACCATGTGAGAAGAAATTGCCACAATGAGGAGCAACATAGAAAATGGCCAAGTCCTACAGTATATCCTGCTTGCAACAAAGATACTAGCTCAGTTTAGGAGCACAGCTCCCACCACTAGCATATAATTATATGCAAAACTCATTGCAAACAACCAGATGCAAACAACAAGTGTATTGTATACATATTGTCTTGCTCCTGTGTCCTGGCTGCCAGGGAATGCCAGTCATAGCATAAATATGTCATTGATAATTTATCAGTTTGCTTTACTAATGACAGCAACTGTGACTATCAAAAACAATTAAAAAAATTCTTAATATCTGTCACTTAGAAGTTCATTGAAGAGTTCCCTTTAATAATCAACGAACACAACACTGTTTGCAGATCAGCAATGGAATATTGGAAAGATCAATGTGTTTAGTTGACACTGGTAAATATAGTCCAGACAACCTAAAAACACAACTCAGAAAATCACTTTCATTGAACTATATATTTTTTCCCTACTTTAACTCCTCCCAATTAGCCCTTTTACTATCAGGATGAAGCTCAGGCTTTTAAAAAGATGTGAGATGTCACTGTGTTCTAGTGTGTGAAAATCATGTAAACTCCACAATATTTTCATTTGATTAAAGCTGCTTTATGATCTTAAAACAAGAACAACAACCTCAAGAAAACCAAACCAAACCAAACAATGACAACAAACAAACAAACCAACCAACCCCACAAACAAACAGCAACAGCAAACCAAACTTGCTTTCATGTTTTGGAGAAAACCTCAAAGAATAAGAAAGGTATGAGACATGTGAGACTAGTGTCACTTACTGTGGCTTGAAAGTTCTCAATATGATGCACACTGTATATATTCACTAGTGCTTCAGACTGCAACGTAAGTGCCACAGTAACTTGAGCCATAAAAAGAAGAAATCAATTTTCAGTACATATAAGGAGTTGAAGTTCTCAAAGTGATGTTGTAATGAAGGCACTGAAAGCATTTTAGCTTTTAAAACAACATCAGTTCGAGTGGAATTAACCTTTTCTAAGTAGCATGTCATTAACCTGAGACTAGAATTTGTTCAGATAAAAAATGCAGTATTTTCTTTCTCTTGGAAAGTATAGAAATAGAAAAATCTTTCCTTAGTGTAAAGATTTTGTGACATGAATAAATAAATAAAGATGTCCTGATTAGGTCAATTTATGGATTAGCAGTCAGCTGATCTGGTCATTCAAGGATTTTTTTATTAACTAATGAGCAGCCATTTGTGAACAAATATCTGTATACTGGAAACTGTGTAGTAATAGTGATTTTGCATCGTGATAGGGCACCTGGTCCTTGTAACAAATCCTGCTTAGCCACCTCAAACAACGACAGGCACTCACACAGGTGAGAGTAATTGACTGCCGAGTCCTGGAGTGCTCTGTTGCAATGTCTATGGTGTTTGTATAGGACAGAGAATCAAGAGAGTGATGAGACACAAAATGAAAATCTGAGCATTAGGCTAAGGTTGGCTACTGATCCCATTTGTACAGAGCAGCTTGAGGTGAGAAATTAGTCAAGAAAAAGTGCCTGACTCTTTTGTTCCTATTTCTGAATTCTTTAATAGAATTAAAAACAAAGCTGAAAGTTAGAAGGAAATACAAAATAATGACAGAGAATAATGGATGTGCAAAGGATTAAGTTCTGTATGCCTACAGGTTTGAGCTTACAAACTCCTAGGTCTGTACTTTTCTAAAATTTTAATTGTTTATTTGTTGGTTCTACAAAGACTATTATTAACTACTTTTAATCTTATAGCAAGCATCACTTGAAACATAATGAGAGACTTGGCATCTAACTTATCTTCAGTTTCATACTTGGTCCATCTCAGCTAGACTCCCTCTGCATTTGATGAATAGAAATTAATACTTGTGGAGAATTGGTTAGTGTCTGTTTCTGACACCTATCTTACCATGGACAAAACTGCCTGCTAGAAACATGTTGCTTGTAAAGGGAGGTGCAATGAATACACTAAGAGTGGATAGCTGGTTTGCAAAGAACATCTGAATTGACTCTCATCTTAACCGCAGCTCTTGGCATGGATTTTAAGAAAAATACAGTTGGATTTTTTTTCCATATTGATTTATAGAGTGCTGAGAATAATGATAATAAAAAAAGTAGATAACCACTTCTGCAATAGACATAAATACACATTTATGAGGCAAAAATGAATCATTTCAGTCTCTCCTAGAAAAAACAGCAAAATGAAGATGTTAACAGCTGAGAAGCACAATGAGCTTCTCCTCCCCAGGGCTGGCAATATAAATTTATTATGCAGGTACTTTCAATAAGAATAGCAGGAAACATTTTGTTTTGTGAATTGATAATGTATTAAGTTTAGAAATAGACTAAGAATGAGAAATCATGAGGGAAAAAGTAGAGTATAGCAGCAATTTGTTTTGAAAGGACTGAAATTGTGAACATCCTACTGACTTCTGTGGAAGACATATTTTCCTCCTCAGTTTATAAGTAATGCAAAAAATAGTTTTTGTATTAAATGATGAATAACAGAGATAGAACTAATTTTTCACAGTGCAAACAAAGCTCCAGTATTCAGAGGACTTTAGGACTGCAAAATTTTGAAGTAGCTTGTTCAGCTCTCTGGAGCTGAAAAATTAGTTTCCATTGTTCACCACTCATCACATAGGCAAAATGTGTGAATAGCTGCTGTAGAGTGTTCAGGAGAATGTGCCTCTGAGTAAACTTACCAAAAGAAATGAGGAAAAAGAAATAAATGGCTAAGGCTGAATGAAAGGTTAATTATATGTACTTCTACTTAGTCACTTTTAAGTATAATTTGCCAGAGAAAATAAAAAATGAGATTTTCTGCCAGATTCATAGAGAAGATATATGATGCTTTGCACTGAGTGTTTGTTCTGTTTTTCCTTGACATAAAACTCAATTCATTAAATTGTGCTGATCTAAATAATATGAAAAAAAAAAGGGAAAACAAACAAACAAACCAACCACAAATGATGAAATATACCATACATCTTATCATGAGTTTTCTGAGTGTTTGTTCCAGGGAAGTAAAGTAATTTTGTTTCCAGGAACTATTTTCAGGGAAGGACAATTTTACTTGAGATATTCTGTGAAAGGTGGGCACGATAGAAGCCAAGGCAATGGTAACAGAAGCTGACAAAAAACCCCAAAACCCTAAAATCAAATGTCATACTTTAATGAAAGAGCTAACTTTCACAATCTGTCTCTGAGAAGAAATAGAGTAGTTTGACTTAGTATTGATGGGAATCAGGACTAGAGAATTTATTTTATTTTGCTTTTCTTTAGGTGAGAATTTTTTGTTTGTTTTTGTTTTATATGTATGTGTGTGTGAGTGCATACATATATATGTATATACACGCACATAATCATCTGGATGAAACTAATGTAGTTTGTCATATGATCTTTACTGACAAAACATTACAGAAATTTAAAACAAAGCCAATAACTAGTTACTTGTGTGACAAATCAAAGATATAATTTTAGATAGACATACAAAGCTTTAAATATTCATAAATTACCAGGTTTAGCTTTCAGGTCTTCTTTGAACTCAAACCCATTATTTTGTATCTATCCAGTTACAGGCCTTGCTGAAAGTTTTAATAGGATGTCCTGTTGTGGGAATCAAAAGAGGGAGTCAGCTAAATGTGATAAATGATATATCTCTGGAGTGCATCCCTGTGTACTCTTGATGCAGTAAGATTGAGGTTAGAAACATAGTGAATTGGTATTCTCACCTTGTGTAATATTTGCATGGAGGCGACATAACTTAAAGAACTGAAATAGTCTGGGCCAAGTTAATCAACATATTGCTATTACCTCACAGTTATCCAATAAGGATGTTAAAAACAATCTTTTACCCAATTGCTGCATTCAATAACTTGTAGAATTACCACAACTAGTAGGATGGCATCTAAATGGCTTCTGTTTCAGCTTCCACTACTGTGTCCATAAATTCATTCTTGTGTTGCCGTTATTTTGTCTGTCACTAATGAATGTATATAGCAACATCTTGTAACTTACCTCAGCCTTGTGTCCTGTTCAATATCTTTATTGATGATCTGGATGAGTGGATTGAGTTCAGCATCAGTAGGTTTGCAGATGACACCAAGCTAGGAGCAGGTGTTGATCTGTTGAAGGGTAGGAAAGCCCTGCAGAGGGATCTTGACAGGCTGGATGGGTGGGCAGAGGCCAATGGGATGAGATTTAACAAGGCCAAGTGCAGAGTTCTGCACTTCGGCCACAACAACCCCAGGCAGTGCTAAAGGCTGGGGACAGAGTGGCTGGAGAGCAGCCAGGAAGAAAGGGACCTGGAGGTACTGGTAGATAATAAGCTGAACATGAGCCAGCAGTGTGCCCAGGTGGCCAAGAGCCAATGGCATCCTGGACTGTATTAGGAATAGTGTGGTTAGTAGGATGAGAGAAGTTATTCTTCCCCTGGATTCAACACTGGTCAGGCCACACCTTGAGTACTGTGTCCAGTTCTGGGCCCCTCAATTCAAGAGAGATGTTGAGGTACTGGAACGTGTCCAGAGAAGGGAGACAAAGCTGGTGAGGAGCCTGGAACACAAATCCTATGAGGAGAGGCTGAGGGAGCTGGGGTTGTTTAGCCTGGATAAGAGGAGGCTCAGAGTTGACCTCATTGCTGTCTACAACTACCTGAAGAGAGGCTGTAGCCAGGTGGGGGTTGGTCTCTTCTCCCAGGCAACCAGCAACAGGGAGGACAACCAGAACAAGGGGACATAGTCTCAAGTTGTGCTGGGGGAGGTAGAGGCTTGATATTAGGAGGAAGTTCTTCACAGAAAGTGATTTGCCATTGGAATGGGCTGCCCAGGGAGATGGTGGAGTCACCATCCCTGGAGGTGTTCAAGAAAAGCCTGTATGAGGCACTTAGTGCTATGTTCTAGTTGATTGGCTAGGGCTGGGTGGTAAGTTGGACTGGATGATCGTGGAGGTCTCTTCCAACCTGGTTGATTCTATGATTATTTAATGACAATTTCAAAGCTATCCCTTAGGTAGCATAATTGCTGACCAAAGTAAAACATGAAATAAACAGAAAAGCAATTAAACTCATCTATAAAGCTTTAGAAACATGTGCAGAACTCAGAATCCCTGTGGGGAATTTCCCAGTAGGGAAATGTCTTTCCCAGTTGATGAAAATAGTTTTGACTACAAAAAGATTAAGATAAAAGGGTTTACATAGAAAAAAAAATTCTGAGCATTAAGTAAGTAGCTCAATAAAGATATCTGGTGTAACATTTGCACAAATATTTTATTGCAGAAATGGGTATTTTGATATAGCATTAAAATCAGTAGAGTACTTTTCTAAAGTTCTTCTAGAGTAGTATTTTAAATTATTGATATTTTAATGCATTAAAAAAAGTCAAAGATCCTTACGGTTGCTGGATTCTGTCAGAAGAACTCTCTGGAGAATTGGGGAATATTTTGAAGTACAGTAAGAGTAGGCTTTCTGCTTAAAAATCAATGGCAAGTTAGACTTAATAACTTTAATAAAAGTAAGGGTAAATGTTCTTTACTTTTCTGCAAGTAGAAGAAAAGTCTCTTTGCTACCAAAACTGTAATTTCTTCACTTATTCCCTTGCTCCAGAAATCAATAAATGCCTTCTTTTCCCCAACCTGTCTCATCTGAAAAAAATCCACCATCGTCTCTCATCGACGTGCTGCTGATCCACCCATTCATGTGCCTTTCCTGAATTGTCCTGGGGTTGCTGTAGCGTGTCCTACTATTGTGTTTTCCTCACCAGCTGTTCATCATTTCCAGCATGCAGGGAGTAGCACAGAGTAACCTGGGCAGAGGTGCAGCAGTAATTGTTGATATTGTACCAGACTGGGTGTTTGGGTAGCATTGTCTTTGGATACCATCGAAGAAACTATCAAGTTCCATTTGTTTCCTAAAAATACATAAATAAAACTGACCCTAAAGCATGGTTGTTTTTTTCCTAGCAAAGGTGCCTTAATTTGACAGAGAGTTTTTGTCTCTTTTTCATATCTGGTCTACCACAGGATCTTAGTGTATAAATAGTCAAATAGAGCTATCACTTGTTTCCTTCTCTTTTGGAGTACATAATTGTTGGATAAAAATACTAATTATAAATTTTAAAATGTTTCCTCTAACATCTTTGAGAATTACAAATGATTCATTGACTTTCCTTGCATAAAACAGCATTTTCAGGAGTTTAACCTCTATAATTTAGTATAATAGTATTGAAATAAGTAAATTGTGCAGTCATAACTGTTTACAAATCAGAGAAGTACATAGCATAATATGAAATACATATACACACACATATATGTATTTATGCTCAAAGAATTAACTTTTTGTTGTTGTTGACCTTATGGTATTTAATATGAACGGGCTTCTTGGATAGATTGAGGAGCCTGCTCTTCTGAAGACATTCAAAACCCTCATGGACATGTTCCTAAGTGACCTACTGTAGGTGATCCTGCCCTGGCAAAGGGGTTGACCTAGATGATTTTTTGAGTTCCCTTCAAACCTTAAACATTTTGAGATTCTGTGATTATATGAGTTTCTTATTTTCAAAACTGCATTTAGCTACTCTTTTAATTGGAAATGTGTGTCCATGAAAAATGTATCCATGGAAAGAAAACCTATCCATGAAATCAGAAGCATATTGAGAATTCTCAGAGCATGTTGGTTAAGAAATAAATTTCATAAAGCTAACAACTTCTAGGAAGTATTGCTAGGATATTTATTGTATTAATAGATTATGGCAGGAGCTGAAATAAGATAACAGTGTTACAATAAGTTTATTATCTATAGTAAGTATCTCTTAGTCTAGCCTGCAAATATATTTACTAAAGCAGTTCTGTCTTTCTGAAACATACTGTTGCTGAAATGTTAGTGTATTTAGTGGGATTTCCTTCATTCTTCTCTCATGACTGCAATCTACCTTTATGCTCTATTGTGACACCACATATCCTTGGACTCTGGAAATCATTTTACAATATTAAAGAATCTTAGCTCATAAAGTGGAAAAAATATTCTAAAGATGCAGGTTTTATATATAAAAAAAAAACCAAACCAACAATAACAAAACCCAAACAAACCAAAAAAATTCCAACCAACCAAACAACCCCCTCCAAACCTTCCTATGTTTCTTATATCTATCTCTGAGGAAAATAATTTATTCTAACGCAGACAGAGTTGCCAATGGTTGTACATGCAGAGTTCTACTAAGAAGTATTTTAAATGATGTTTCTGTTTGAAATTTGTTTTGATGCAAATATATTACTCCTCGTGCTTTTCATTTGAGTATTCTAGTCAACAGGAATAATGCAGTACTACGATTTAGCAAGGCAATTTAAAAATTGAGAATTTTTGGTGACTTTAGGTACTGATTATGGCTTTATGAAAGCATTTTTAAATATCCTTTGCAGCTGTGCCTCTCAGTACAGATATTCTTCAAAAAACTGTTCAACTACATAAACAGTTTCTATCATATATGATTGTTTTAAAGATAACATTTTAAATCCTTACTCCTATAAAATACTTTAAAAGCAACCTCTGAAGTTTAAAAGTATGATTAAAACTATTTATTCAATACTAATGATGAGCTTCAAGTGGAGTTTAAAGAACATTTACATATTTTTTGTTGATGTTTTTTATTCTTAAGATACATACTGCTCTCAAACGTAGACTATCCTAAGAAATAATGTCTAGAATGTTTAGTAAAATATATCAAAGTCATGCTTTCAGAAGGGAAATTGCTGTTCACAAAGGCAACTGCCTCCTACATCCTCTTATATATTTAGGATTAGAGGGAGAAAATAAGCAGAATGTCCCAGCCTCAGTGCAGAGGGCACTAGCCCTAGTACCTGTAGATTTTGTCTGCAGAGATAACATGTAGCTGGTAAGGGAAGTTAAAAAAGGTGGATTGTATTGGGCAGATAAGGACATGAGAAAAAAGGATGAAAAACAGATGCTTCTATACTTAACAGCTGCTCAAGAAGCAGAAAATCTTGCCTGAAAAGACAATGAAAAGGTTTGATCTTTCTTTTTTAAAAAAGTTTTTAAGTGTTTTTAAAAAATATTATTAGAAAATAGATACATTCACATGAGATTCATTCATTTTTTGCTCAACAGCAAATTACAGAACAAAAAGTACATGTGCAACACAGCAGTAAATGTTAGCAAGGACCTTAAACCCATTTTTCTGCTTGAAGGTCTTTGTCTTCATATAGAATCACAGAATCATAGAATGGTTTAGGTTGGAAGGGACCTCAAGGATCATCCAGCTCCAACCCCCTGCCATAGGCAGGGACACCTCCCACTAGAGCAGGCTGTTCAAGGCCTCATCCAGCCTGGCTTTAAATGCCTCCAGGGAGGAAGCATCCACAACCTCCCTGGGCAACCTGTTCCAGTGTCTCACCACCCTCACTGTAAAGAACTTCCTCCTAACATCCAGTCTAAATCTCCCCTCTTCCAGTTTAAACCCATTCCCCCTTGTCCTGACATTACTAGACCTTGTAAATAGTCCCTCCCCAGCCTTTCTGTAGGCTCCCTTCAGATACTGGAGAGATACTGGAGATACCTATATTTATATGCAATCTACATCTACATCTATATCTACATCTACATCTATATATCTATATCTATCTATATATCAGACCTCTTACTCCAGATGTAGCATAACTTCTGTAGTGATAAGAATTACTTTATTTTTTGTTTACTTTTTTTTTTATATGCCTCCTAATCTGTACTAACATATACCTACTACATATATCTATATGTCCCATATATACCTACTATATGTACCCTATACACCTACTACATGTACTAATATTTTTTGTGTTTCTTGCATCTGACAGAGAAAACAATGAAAATTATTCTGGACTGTGAAAAATATAATCTTGTGTAAAGTTACAGCCAATTGTTATCCACAAAAAATTACTTTTTCTTGTGTTCCTGGGAATAGATAAAGCAACAGAGAGTATAGTTGTTTTAAATGTCATTTTATGCAATATCCCAACTCCAGTAGTGTTTATCCAGTGTGCTTTCTCTCCAAGGATATGTTTTCCTCTGAAGAAAACGTTGCATGCTCTCACTTGGCAAAAAGAGGAAGCAGATTACTAATGATTTTTTTTTTCTTTATGCAGTTACATTTTTACCACTTCTGGGACACGTTGTAGTGTAAATTATTGGCAATTACATCTAATTAGAAAATATTAAAATACTATGACTCAGAAAAATAATGAAACTTCATCATTTTTATTTCATATAAGGCACAAAATCTAGAAAACATATTTCACACTTCAAAATGACTTGCAACTTGATCAGCAAGGAAAGTGAAAGACTTTGAATGTTTAAAAGCATTTGTTTTCTTGAGCGTGTTTAAGTGTCTTTTCCTAAGGCTGATTACTAAAAACAAAGGTTCTTTTATCAAAGGGAAAGTTTAGTCCTATTTCTATTACTTTAATTTACTTTTTAATATGTTTAATGGCTCACCTTATGATGGTAATATATGTCAATGGGTTCTGTTAAGGTGTAGGATGAACAGGTTAAAGGGAAGGCACGGGAAGGGAACATCATAGTAGGAGTCTGCTACAGACCCCC
>WAAF01005103.1:33566-51202 GCA_013400475.1 Tricholaema leucomelas | reverse complement strand
CACTCCACCACCTCCCTGGGCAGCCCATTCCAATGCCAATCACTCTCTCTGCCAACAACTTCCTCCTAACATCCAGCCTAGACCTCCCCTGGCACAACTTGAGGCTGTGTCCCCTTCTTCTGTTGCTGGCTGCCTGGCAGCAGAGCCCAACCCCAGCTGGCTACAGCCTCCCTGCAGGGAGCTGCAGACAGCAATGAGCTCTGCCCTGAGCCTCCTCTTCTGCAGGCTGCACACCCCCAGCTCCCCCAGCCTCTCCTCATATGAATATGATTGCACATAGAGAAAACTCCACAAACAGATCAGTCTTAAGCCTTCTAACCATGAATCTATTGAAACTAATTGAACACTCTCAGAAGTGATTACCAGATGACATTGGACACTCAGTCTGCCTCACTGGCCTAGGTTTACATCAAAAGAGTGAGATAACACTTTGATATTACACATCTCACCTACCATATGTCAAAATAGACCTACTGTGCAGGACATCTACCTGAACTTCTGCATCTATTGTTGTATAAACAGATCTCTTTTCCTGCTTGGTCACAGAACACAAACTCTTGCTAGAAGTTTTCTTGTGGTCAACCTGTTTTCTCATTGTTTTGCAGTCATCCAACTCTCTGAAGGCATCTTATGAAGACTGGCTGCTGACATATGGCTTGAGTGTCTCTCCTTTTCACATGAGGTGGCAAACAGCTCTCTTCAACCGCCAGTTCTACAACTGGGGGAGGTGGAAACCCAGATTTCTTTATTTATGGTATAAATGCAGCATTGCTTCTTTACTTCTGTCAAACAGAGAACCAACAACTTAACCACATTCTACCTTTCAGCATTAAAAGTATAATAAATAGACATGGTTATTTCATTAGCCTCAACAGGGCTCTGGGCAACCTGATCCAGTTGATGATGCTCCTGCTTACTGCAGAGGGGGTTGGACTGGATGATCTTTGCATGTCCCTTCCAACCCAGACCATTCTATGATTCCAGGCTCATGACAAAACCATGTTAGTGTGATTGCTGTGATTGTAGTGTGCCAGTGGAAGTCTTTTGCCTCTGCTACAAAGAACAGAGCTGTGTTTTAAGTTGCAGATTGAGATGTGATAAACCCAGAAATGTGTATACTATTTTTACCTCTGGTTTGAACTGTAGTTCAGAAGAGTACAGGTGTTACCTGTTAAACTGCACACAGGGTCACAGGATGTTAGGTATTGGAAGGGACCCCCATAGATCTTCCAGTACAACCTCTCTGGCAGAGCAGGAGCAGAGAATCTAGCACAGGTTGCACGAAAACACATCCAGATGGGTCTGGAAAGGCTTCAGAGAAGGAGACTCCACAACCTTACAGTAAAGAAGTTCTTCCTCGTGTTGAGGAGCAGCAGTTTCCATCCCTTGCTCCTTGTGCTATCCCAGGGCACAAGTGAGCAGAGGCTGTCCCTGTCCCTTCCTTCCTGACTCCCAGCCCTCAGCTATTGATAGACATTGCTCAGATCCCCTCTCAGCCTTCTCCTCTCCAGCCTAAGCAGCCCCAGGGCTCTCAGCCTTTCCTCACCAGGCAGTGCTGCAGTCCCTTCAGCATCCTTATAGCCCTCCCTTGGACTCTCCATTAGATCCCTGTCCCTCTTGAACTGGGGAGCCCAGAACTGGATGCAGCATTCCAGGTGAGACCTCACCAGGGCAGAGTAGTTTTGAGCAGCTTCTCATATCCTAGATCTGACCATCACTGTGCAGCCCTGGTCACTCGAGTTTACAGAGTGTTCCAAGACAGTTGTGTCCCTGCTGTCAAACACTGCCCAGATGTTCAGCAGATGTCCCTGCTCAGAAGCACATTGCTCACCTCCATGTCTTTTATCTGCCTGCACCTTTCCCTTGCCAAGGCTGCACAGACTGCTGGCCATGGTTAATAAGCAGGGTGATTAGTGGGGGTGCTCCTGAACTGGTTTAGAAAACTATTGCTCAGTTGCCTTTCTATTACTGCTTTAGGATGAAGTTCTTCACCATGAGGATGGTGAGACACTGGAAAAGGTTGCCCAGGGAGGTGGTGGAAGCCTCATCTCTGAAAGTTTTTGTAGTCAAGCTGGATGTGTGCAACCTGATCTAGTGGAAAGTGTCTCTGCCCATGGCAGGTGGGTTGGGACTGGGTGATCCTTGAGGTCCCTTCCAACCCTGACAATTTTATGGTTCTATGATTCTAGATATGCTCTGAAAATACAAAGTGAGTAAGGTCTGAATTTCTTTTCATTTCCTATATTACTACCCCCAGTGAGGTAGTAATAAAAAAGAAGAGGATTGCTGGACATGATGCTGGACAGCAATCATATTAATAACAATAACAACAATCATAACAATAACAACAATAAGAAGAACAAGAGCTAATATTAATAGAAATACTACTACTACTACAACTAATGATGTTGATAGTGATGATAATAATAGTAGTAATAATAATAATAATGGTGATAATAATGATTATAACAAGAAGAAGAACAAGAGCCAGGCTGCAGAGACAGGATGAGGGACAATGGTTTGAAATGAGAGAAGAATAGATTGAGATTGGATGTTAGGAACAAGTTCTGCACCATGACTGTGTTCACAGTCTCACAGTCTCACAGTATCACCAAGGTTGGAAGAGACCTCACAGATCATCAAGTCCAAGCCGTTACCACAGAGCTCAAGGCCAGACCATGGCACCAAGTGCCACGTCCAATCCTGCCTTGAACAGCTCCAGGGACGGCGACTCCACCACCTCCCTAGTTGGAACACTGCAACAGGTTGCTCAGGGAGGTAGTTGAGACCTCATCCCTGCAGATCTTCAAGGTCAGGCTTAGAATCATAGAATCATAGAATGGTTTAGGTTGGAAGGGACCTCAAGGATCCTCCAGCTCCAACCCCCTGCCATAGGCAGGGACACCTCCCACTAGAGCAGGTTGCTCAAGGCCTCATCCAGCCTGGCCTTAAACACCTCCAGGGAGGAAGCATCCACAACCTCCCTGGGCAACCTGTGCCAGTGTCTTACCACCCTCACTGTAAAGAACTTCCTCCTAACATCCAGTCTAAATCTCCCCTCTTCCAGCTTAAACCCATTCCCCCTCGTCCTGACATTACCAGACCTTGTCAATAGTCCCTCCCCAGCCTTCCTGTAGGCTCCCTTCAGATACTGGAAAGCCACTCTAAGGTCTCCTCGAAGCCTTCTCTTCTCCAGGCTGCAGAGCCCCAACTCTCTCAGCCTGTCCTCATAGCAGAGCTGCTGCAGCCCTCTGAGCATCTTCGTGGCTCTCCTCTGGACTCGCTCCAGCAGTTCCATGTCCTTCTTGTGTTGGGGGCTCCAGAACTGCACACAGTACTCCAGGTGGGGTCTGAGGAGAGCAGAGTAAAGGGGGAGAATCCCCTCCCTTGCCCTGCTGGCCACACTGCTCTTGATGCAGCCCAGCACAGGGTTGCTGTCTGGGCTGCATGTGCACACTGCAGGCTCATGTTGAGCTTTTCGTCAACCCAGACCCCCAGGTCCTTCTCCTCAGGGCTGCTCTCAGCCATTCACCACCCAGCCTGTATCTGTGCCTGGGATTACACCGACCCAGGTGCAGAACCTTACACTTGGCCTTGTTAAACATCATGAGGTTGGCCTGGGCCCACCTCTCCAGCCTGTCCAGGTCCCTGGACAAGGTTCTAAGCAACCTGATCAAGTGGAGAATGTCCTTGCTCACTGCATGGGGGGCTGGACTGGATGACCTTTGGAGATCCCTTCCAAGCCAACCCATTCTATGACTCTATTATGATTGTTAGTTTCCAAGGCTAAAATTTTTGTGTTGAGTTGTTGGCACATCATGACTAGCAGTAAGGTTGAGAACATGTTGCCCAGCGAGGTTGTGGATACTCCCCTCCCTGGAAGTGTTCAAGACCAGGTTGGATGATGCCTTGAGTGACCTGTTGTAGTGGGAGGTGTCCCTGCCTATGGCAGGGGGTTGGAACTGGCTGAGCTTTGAGGTCCCTTCCAGCCTAACCCATTCTGTGATTCTCTGTTTTGCCGTGTTAAGTTAGCTGTGCCAAGTTGTGGAGAATACAATCTCACCTTTTACAGCTTATGCATTGCTAAACTATTCATTTGTTAAACTTTGTAGGTTCAGCATAGGGATGGTGTTTGGTATAGTTGCTATGTTTGGCTCTGTTATTCTTCTTGGCAAGACACTTATGCAGACACTGACACAGATGCTGACCGAGGCACCCAAAGCCCAGAATGATCGCATGCTGCAAGTTGTGGTAAGTGTTCTCTCCTTAAGGCTTTATCTAGGAGTTGTCAGTTGATCTTAACCAGCTTCTTAATGGCCTATGTGATGCTTAAATCTTTCCCATGCAAGAATAACCTAGCTCCTGATATGGATCTGGATAAAAAATTGCTTGTGTGTTACCAGCCTTTTATAGTGGGGAGTGGAGGTAGTAAGAAGCGCAGGTGGAAAAGGATTTGGGGATGCTAATGGACAAGAAGTTGGACATGAATAGACAGTGTGCACTTGAGCCCAGAAGGCAAATCACAGCCAAGGTTGGAAGGGACCTCAAGGATCATCCAGTTCCAGCTCCCCTGCCATGGGCAGGGACACCTCACACTAGATCAGGTAGCTCAGAGAGCCACATCCAGCTTGACCTTAAAAACCTCCAGGGGTGAGACTTCCGCCACCTCCCTGGGCAACCTGTGCCAGTGTCTTAGCACCTTTGTGCTGAAGAACTTCTTCTTAACATCTAATCTAACTCTCCCATCCTCTAGTTTGGATCTATTTCCCCCAGTCCTATCACTACCTGATCCTCATTGTAAATCAATGCTCACAGTTGCCAAGCCTTTTTGTTTTGAGTGGGAGGCTGTGTACCTTCTGTAAATGGCTCAAGCTTAATATAGATCACAGGATGGCAGGGGTTGGAAGAGACCCAAGGAGATCATCCAGTCCTACACCCCTGCCAGAGCAGGGCCACACAATCTAGCTTAGATCACAAAGGAACACATCCAGACAGACTTTGAAGGTCTCCGGAGAAGGAGACTCCACAACCTCTCTGGGCAGCCTGTGCCAGTGCTCTGGGACCCTTATAGTAAAGAAGTTCCCCTTGTGTTGAGGTGGAACCTCTTGTTCTGCAACTTACACCCATTGCTCCTTGTCCTACCACAAGGAGCAAGTGAGCAGAGCCTGTCCCCCCACTCCTGACCCCCAGCCAGCCCTCAGGTGTTTATAAACATCTATTAAATCCCCTTTGAGTCTTCTCCAGACTACACAGCCCCAGGTGCCTTAGCCTCTCCTCATAAGGCATGCCCTCCAGTCCACTAATCATCCTAATCCTAGAGTGGGACATTCTCAGTCAGGGCTGTGGGGAATAAGTAGGGCAGGGAGAAAGATTTTGCTCCTGGAAAAAGCTTTTCCACCTTCAACAAAAGATGTTGATGTCTCTATTTCCAAGTACATGTAATGTGGGAGAAGAGCTCCAAGCTGACAGTCTGTAGGAGAACAGCTCCTGTTCTGTTGCATGTCCAAAGAAGCTGAGTGAAAGCAGCAAGTTTAGGGGCAGAATCATTTGTCTTTGTACCTCTTGCTTTTCTCCCTTGTTTTGTTTTGTTGTCATGCCCACATTAACAGGTGCCTGGTGTAAATTTGCCTGTCAGCCAGCTGACCTATTTCTTCTCTGCAATCCTCATCAGTGGTGTGATACACGAAGTCGGCCATGGGGTGGCAGCTATTCGGTAATACAAACTGCTTTTGTCTTACTATCCCCCCCCCCAACAAAAAGCCTGATATTCCAGAGCGTTTACTCACAGGTGAATGTTACACAGAAGCACAGAGTGTTAGGGGTTGGAAGGGACCTCAAAACGTCATCCAGTCCAACCCTCCTGCCAGAGCAGGAGCACCCAGAGCAGGTCAACAGGAACACATCTGGGCAGGTTTGGAATGTCTCCAGAGAAGGAGACTCTACAACCTCTCTGGGCAGCCTGTGCCAGAGCTCTGGTGCCCTCACAGGGAAAAAATTCCTCCTCCTGGACAGATGGGCAGAGTCCAAGGGGATGGCATTCAATAGCTCCAAGTGCAGGGTGCTGCACTTTGGCCACAACAACTCCATGCAGAGCTACAGGCTGGGGTCGGAGTGGCTGAGAGCAGCCAGACAGAGAGGGATCTGGGGGTGCTGATTGATACCCGCCTGAACATCGGCCAGCAGTGTGCCCAGGTGGCCAAGAGAGCCAGTGGCATCCTGGCCTGCATCAGGAATGGTGTGGCCAGCAGGAGCAGGGAGGTCATTCTGCCCCTGTACTCTGCACTGGTTAGACCACACCTTGAGTACTGTGTTCAGTTCTGGGCCCCCCAGTTTAGAAGGGACATTGAGATGCTTGAGCGTGTCCAGAGAAGGGCAACGAGGCTGGGGAGAGGCCTCGAGCACAGCCCTACGAGGAGAGGCTGAGGGAGCTGGGATTGTTTAGCCTGGAGAAGAGGAGGCTCAGGGGAGACCTTATTGCTGTCTACAACTACCTGAGGGGTGGTTGTGGCCAGGGGGAGGTTGCTCTCTTCTCTCAGGTGGCCAGCACCAGAACGAGAGGACACAGCCTCAGGCTGCGCCAGGGGAAGTTTAGGCTCGAGGTGAGGAGAAAGTTCTTCACTGAGAGAGTCATTGGCCACTGGAATGGGCTGCCCAGGGAGGTGGTGGAGTCGCCGTCCCTGGAGCTGTTCAAGGCAGGATTGGACGTGGCACTTGGTGCCATGGTCTGGCCTTGAGCTCTGTGGTGAAGGGTTGGACTTGATGATCTGTGAGGTCTCTTCCAACCTTGGTGATACTGTGAGACTGTGATAACAAATGAAACTTCCTATGCCTCAAATTCCACCCATTGCCCCTTGTTTTTCTTTCTGTTCCTGTGGCACCTCCTCTGCTGCAGTTTGCCCCCAGTGCCCCTTGTGCTGCCCTTGGCCACCCCTGAGCAGAGCCTGGCTGCGTCCTGCCCACACTGCCCTGCACATCTCTAGCACAGCACTGAGGCCACCCTCAGGCTCCTCTGCTCCAAGCTCCCAGCCCCAGCTCCCTCAGCCTGGCCTCACAGGAGATGTTCCACTGCCTGCAGCATCTTTGTGGCTCTGTGCTGGGCTCTTTCAAGCAGTTCCATGAGGTCCTTCTTGAACTGTGTGGCCTAGAACAGGAGACAATATTCCAGTTATAGCCTCAGCAGGGCAGAGTAGAGAAGGAGCAGAACCTCTCTGGACATACTAACCACAGCCCTTCTAATCCACCCCAGGATTCCATTGGTCTTGGCCACAGGGCCACATTGTTTTGATTTCCCTGGAGAGTCTGTTTCTTCTATATTGGTAACTTCCTTAGTTTCTAAGTTTGGAAGGTTTAGAGTTAAGAGTATAGTTTTAATACAACATTTATTATTCAGGCAATGAGAAAGATTTCTGCCCTGCAAATCCTCAGGTTTAAAGTAATTCTTCTTTTAAGTGATCCTGTTTTTCACATAGCAATTGCAGCTCTGCACCTGTGACACTTGAAGAGGACCCAGGTGCTGTTGCACAGTGGTGCCTCAAAATAGATTTTACATGGATCTGTTTCATCTTAGCTGGTGAAGCAGCATGCCAACAGGCTGAAGCACTGACTCAGGCACATGTGGTTGATCAACACCTCACTGAGGTGTTCATTTTGATCAAAGATGGTATTTTTAATGCCACAGCTATGATGATTATTTCATTAACAAGTGCAGGGTCCTGCATCTGGAGAGGGAAAACTGCAGGAATCAGTACAGACTTAGGGGTTGAAAGCTGCTGGTAAGCTGCTCTGTGGAGAAAGGCTTTGGAGTGCTGGTGGGCAGCAAGTTCTGCATAGGCCAGCAGTGTGCCCTTGTGGCCAACAGAGACAATGGCATCCTGAGGGGCAGCAGGAAAAGTGTAGCAATCAGGGCTAGGGAGGTTCTGCTCACCTTTTATTCTGTCCTGCTGAGACCACACTTGCAATACTGTGTCCAGTTTTGGGGTTCCCAATTCGAGAGAGACAGGGACCTGCTGGAGAGAGTCCAGCAGAGAGCCATGAGGGTGATATGGGGACTTGAGCATCTCCCCTATGGAGAGAGCCTGAGAGCCCTGGGGCTGTTTCCTTTGGAGAAGACTGAGAGGAGATCTGATGAGTGCCTATGAATATCTGAGGGGTGGGTGTCAAGTGAAGGGGGCCAAGCCCTTTTTGGTGGTGCACAGCAATAAGCCAAGGAGCAGTGGATACAGACTGGAACAGAGAAGGCTTTAGCTCAACATGAGGAGAAACTGCTTTTCAGTGAGTGTACCAGAACCCTTGAGCAGGCTGCCCAGAGAGGTTATGGAGTCTCCTTCTCTGGAGACTTTCCAATCCCACCTGGATGCATTCCTGTGTGAACTACTCTAAGGGACCTCTGGGGGAACCTTAGAACTGCCTTCCAATACCTGAAGGGATGTTACAGGAAGGCTGGAGAGGGACTTATCATAAGGGTGTATAGCAACAGGACAAGGGGGAATGGTTTGAAGCTGAGGGAAAGTAGGGTTAGAATGGGTCTTAGGAAGAAGTTCCTCAGAATGAGGGTGGTGAAACTCTGAAATAGGCTGCCCAGGGAGGTTTTGGATGTTCAAGGCCAGCTTATGAAAGGCCTGGAACACAAAACCTATGAGGAGAGGCTGAGGGAGCTGGGGGTGTGCAGCCTGCAGAAGAGGAGGCTCAGGGCAGAGCTCATTGCTGTCTGCAGCTCCCTGCAGGGAGGCTGTAGCCAGCTGGGGTTGGGCTCTGCTGCCAGGCAAGCAGCAACAGAAGAAGAGGACACAGCCTTAAGCTGTGCCAGGGGAGTTCTAGGCTGGATGTTAGGAGGAAATTGTTGGCAGAGAGAGTGATTGGCATTGGAATGGGCTGCCCAGGGAGGTGGTGGAGTCACTGTGCCTGGAGGTGTTGAAGCCAAGCCTGGCTGGGGCACTTAGTGCCATGGTCTGGTTGGTTGGCCAGGGCTGGGTGCTAGGTTGGACTGGATGAGCTTGCAGGTCTCTTCCAACCTGCTTGATTCTATAGGTTGGATGAGGTCTTGAGCAGCCAAGCCTAGTTGAGAGGTGTCCCTGCCCATGGTGGGGAGGTTGGAGTAGATAACCTCTTAGGTTCCTTCCAACCTGAGCCATTCTCTGATTCTTCCCTCTGTACCCAAGTCAGGAAATCATGTCTAGGCCTTTGGCTGCCTGTTCCTCATTGGCAGCACAGAGAGGTCTGATGAGTTAACTGTGGGGAATTGCTGTGTAACTTCACTCTGAATCAAGTCATGTACTTCTGTGTCTTCTTTTGTTATACATGCACAGCAACTAAATAAATGGGAATACTTCAATGCTCTGCCCAGTGTAATAGCTCAGTAAGGATAATGGGATTAGCTGATCCATGCCTGGCTTACCATGCAATAAGAACTGGAATGTAATTGTCCTGGAACATGATTGTCATGCCACTGTGGGTCCATTATTAAGTTTGTAGCTTTACAAAAACTTGAATTTGTTATTCCAAAAAGTGACATTTATTTATTTATATGTATTTATATTCCCAAAAGTGACATTTAAAGGATCCTCAGGGATCAGTGCTGGGCCCCATCCTCTTTAACATCTTCATAGATGATCTGGATGTGGGCATCGAGTCAGTCATCAGCAAGTTTGCAGATGACACCAAGCTGGGGGCTGATGTGGCTGGGCTGGAGGGCAGAAGGGCTCTGCAGCAGGACCTTGACCGCCTGGACAGATGGGCAGAGTCCAAGGGGATGGCATTCAATGGCTCCAAGTGCCAGGGGCTGCACTTTGGCCACAACAACCCCATGCAGAGATACAGGCTGGGGTCAGAGTGGCTGAGAGCAGCCAGACAGAGAGGGATCTGGGGGTGCTGATTGATACCTGCCTGAACATGAGCCAGCAGTGTGCCCAGGTGGCCAAGAGAGCCAGTGGCATCCTGGCCTGCATCAGGAATGGTGTGGCCAGCAGGAGCAGGGAGGTCATTCTGCCCCTGTACTCTGCACTGGTTAGACCACACCTTGAGTACTGTGTCCAGTTCTGGGCCCCCCAGTTTAAGAGGGACATTGAGATGCTTGAACGTGTCCAGAGAAGGGCAACGAGGCTGGGGAGAGGCCTCGAGCACAGCCCTACGAGGAGAGGCTGAGGGAGCTGGGATTGTTTAGCCTGGAGAAGAGGAGGCTCAGGGGAGACCTTATTGCTGTCTACAACTACCTGAGGGGTGGTTGTAGCCAGGAGGAGGTTGCTCTCTTCTCTCAGGCAGCCAGCACCAGAACAAGAGGACACAGCCTCAAGCTGTGCCAGGGGAAATTTAGGCTTGAGGTGAGGAGAAAGTTCTTCACTGAGAGAGTCATTGGACACTGGAATGGGCTGCCCAGGGAGGTGGTGGAGTCGCCGTCCCTGGAGCTGTTCAAGGCAGGATTGGACGTGGCACTTGGTGCCATGGTCTGGCCTTGAGCTCTGTGGTAACAGCTTGGACTTGATGATCTGTGAGGTCTCTTCCAACCTTGGTGATACTGTGAGACTATGAATTCTGAAATCATATCCACATATATATATATATAAAAGTCTTACTGTTTGACAAATGCTACTGAAATATTATCCCTTTGATTTCATTATTTAAACATGATTTAAACAACATTTGTCTTCTAACCTCTTCACTTGTTTTCATTATTTTTTTTCTCAAGTGACATTAAATCAACCAGGTTGGAAGAGACCTCCAAGCTCAGCCAGTCCAACCTAGCACCCAGCCCCAGACCATGACCCTAAGTGCCCCATCCAGGCTTTGCTTCAACACCTCCAGGCACAGCGACTCCACCACCTCCCTGGGCAACCCATTCCAATTCAAGAGAGATGTTGAGGTGCTGGAAGGTGTTGAGAGAAGGGCAGCAAGGCTGGGGAGGGGCCTGGAGCACAGCCCTGTGAGGAGAGGCTGAGGGAGCTGGGGGTGTGCAGCCTGCAGAAGAGGAGGCTCAGGGCAGAGCTCATTGCTGTCTGCAGCTCCCTGCAGGGAGGCTGTAGCCAGCTGGGGTTGGGCTCTGCTGCCAGGCAGCCAGCAACAGAAGAAGGGGACACAGCCTCAAGCTGTGCCAGGGCAGGTCTAGGCTGGATGTTAGGAGGAAGTTGTTGGCAGAGAGAGTGATTGGCATTGGAATGGGCTGCCCAGGGAGGTGGTGGAGTGGCCGTGCCTGGAGGTGTTGAAGCCAAGCCTGGCTGGGGCACTTAGTGCCATGGTCTGGTTGGTTGGGCAGGGCTGGGTGCTAGGTTGGGCTGGCTGAGCTTGGAGCTCTCTTCCAGCCTGCTTGATTGTATGATTGATTCTCTGTTTTAATTGCTTTGCAAATTGCTCCTTATGAAAAATCAGTTAGTTTTATACTCACAGCTTTAATTATTCCACTTGTGGGAGATGTTTGCTGTATTTTTTCCTGTGTTTGCTTCCAGTGCCACCACTTAACTTTGCCTTCCTTCTTTGCTCAGAGAACAAGTTCGATTCAATGGCTTTGGCATTTTTATTTTCATTGTCTATCCTGGAGCCTTTGTTGACCTCTTCACAACTCACTTGCAGCTGATATCTCCAGTCCAGCAGTTAAGGATATTTTGTGCAGGTAAATACTTTGTGCTCTTTTATTAAGCCTTTGCTAACTTAATCTACAGGGAATCATTTGTGTGTCCTTGACAGAGGATTGAAGGTTTAAAATGAAGAAGTACAAAAGCTTCTCTTCATCTAGAGGTGACCTTTCTGCTCTGAAGCTGAGTTGTAATTTCAGGAAGTCATTTGATCATTACTGTTCATATTATGCTGTTTTCTGGAGGAGAGACAGCACTTTTTAGGAGCTTAAATGAGTACTGATTCTCCATCGTGAGAAATGTTGTTATATCCAAGCACAAATAGAGGTTGAGTGAGGAGTGGCTCAAGAGCAGTCTGGAGGAGAAGGACTTGGGATGTCAGTTGATGAGACCAGCAACAATCACTGGCAGCCCAGAAGGCAGCCATGAAGTGGGCTGCATCCAAAGCAGTGTGACCATCATGAGGAGGGAGGGAATTTTGCCCCTCTGCTTTGCTCTGTGCTGTGCTGCTCTGCTCTGCCCCTACCTACAGCACTGCCTCCAGTTCTGGTGCCCCCAGCAAAAGAGGCACATGGAGCTGCTGGAACAGGGCCAGAGGAGGGCCATGAAGATGACCAGAGGGCTGGAGAACCTCTCCTGTGGGGACAGGCTGAGAGTTGGAGCTGTTCAACCTGGAGAAAAGAAGGCTCTGGGAATACCTTAGAGCAGCCTGCCAGTATCTGAAGGGGGCTACAGGAGGGCTGGGGAGGGACTATTGACAAGGATGGTGGGCAATGGCTTTAAGCTTGAGGAGGGCAGATTTAGGCTGGATATTAGGAAGAAGTTCTTTCCAGTGAGAGTGGTGAGACACTGACACAGGTTGCCCAGGGAGGTCATGGATGCTCCCACCCTGGATCTCTTCAAGACTATGCTGGATGAGCAACTTGTTCTGGTTGCATCGTCTCTGCTCATGGCAGGGGAATTGGAGCTAGCTAATCTTCAAGGTCCCTTCCAACCTAAACTATTGAGTCTATGAATCCTAGATCTGATTAAGCTATATGTAAGAAATTCCAGTTGTGTGACTAGGGGAGAAAACTTGACTAGGGGAGAAAAGGTAGTTTGTGACCTCCCTTTCTCCTTAGAAAAAAACTCCTACACCAGCTGAGGAGCAGCAATTCCTTTGTTGCTCTGGTGTTTGAATTTATTTTTTTTGCTTACTCTGTGGCCTGAGTAGCAAAACTTGGGAGCACACAAACTGGGAATCATAGAATCAACCAGGTTGGGAGAGACCTCCAAGCTCATCCAGTCCAACCTAGCACCCAGCCCTGCCCAATCAACCAGACCATGGCACTAAGTGCCCCAGCCAGGCTTGGCTTCAACACCTCCAGGCACAGCAACTCCACCACCTCCCTGGGCAGCCCATTCCAATGCCAATCACTCTCTCTGCCAACAACTTCCTCCTAACATCCAGCCTAGACCTCCCCTGGCAATCAATCCTCCCAGTGGTCATTCCATGAGAAGGTAACTAGAATCTTTCATTTCAAACCCAGCTTTTTGTTCTGAATGTTTATATAGGAAGGTGATGATGATGATTTTTTTTTTCTTCCCCCTCTTCTTTTTAGGTGTGTGGCATAATTTTGTCCTTGGTGTTGCAAGCTTCCTGGGCTTGTTTCTGCTGCCAGCCATCCTTTTCCCTTTCTATTACACCGGGGCTGGGGCTCTTGTCACTGAGATTGCAGAGGTAAGGACAAATCTTTACTTGTGTTGTGTCCTTTATGCTCTGAAATTGGGGGTACAGGTGGATAGTAGGCTGAAGATGAGGCAGCAGTGTGCCCAGGTGGCCAAGAGGGCCAATGGCATCCTGGCCTGTATCAGGAACAGTGTGGCCAGTAGGACGAGGGAGGTTCTTCTGCCCCTGTACTCAGCACTGGTCAGGCCACACCTTGAGTACTGTGTCCAGTTCTGGGTTCCTCAGTTCAAGAGAGATGTTGAGGTGCTGGAAGGTGTCCAGAGAAGGGCAACAAAGCTGGTGAGGGGCCTGGAACACAAACCCTATGAGGAGAGGCTGAGGGAGCTGGGGTTGTTTAGCCTAGAGAAGAGGAGACTCAGGGCAGAGCTCATTGCTGTCTACAACTACCTGAAGGGAGGCTGTAGCCAGGTGGAGGTTGGGCTCTGCTGCCAGACAACCAACAACAGGACAAGGGGACACAGCCTCAAGTTGTGCCAGGGGAGGTCTAGGCTGGATGTTAGGAGGAAGTTGTTGGCAGAGAGAGTGATTGGCATTGGAATGGGCTGCCCAGGGAGGTGGTGGAGTCACCGTCCCTGGAGTTGTTCAGGAAAAGCCTGGATGAGGCACTTAGTGCCATGGTCTGGTTGATTGGATAGGGCTGGGTGCTAGGTTGGACTGGATGATCTTGGAGGTCTCTTCCAACCTGATTGATTCTATTCTATTCTAAATGTGCTTCTTCTCCCAGTCAGATCTGGTTAGTGCAGCCCTCTGCAGCACCTTGAACTTTTTGTCTGCTTAAAGCTTGCTTTGAGTGTCTTGCATTTCAGTGTTACTAAATGAAGGAATGTGGTGTGAAGGAACAGCTGCAAATCCAGGCTAGGTGAGAATCAGAGAATCACAGAATCAGCCAGGTTGGAAGAGACTTCCAAGCTCAGCCAGTCCAACCTAGCACCCAGCCCTACCCAGTCATCTAAACCATGGCACTAAGTGCCTCATCCAGGCTTTTCTTGAACACCTCCTGGGACAGTGACTCCACCACCTCCCTGGGCAGCCCATTCCAATGCCAATGTGTGAACAACTTCCTTGAGAGTGGCTCAAGAGCAGTCTGGCGGAGAAGGACTTTGGGGTGTCAGTTGAAGATGAACTCAACATGATCCAGCAGTGGGCTCTGGCAGCCCAGCAGGCAGCTGTGTGCTGGCTGCATCCAGAGCAGGGAGAGCAGCAGGGCAGGCAGGGGATTCTGCTGCTGTGCTTTGCTCTGCTGTGCTCTGCTCTCCTGAGACCCCACCTGCAGCACTGCTTCCAATTCTGGTTCCCCCAACATAACAGGGACATGGAGCTGCTGGAAAGGGTCCATGGGCAAAGGCATCTTCCACTAGCCCAGGTTGCTCAAGGCCTCATCCAACCTGGCCTTGAACACCCCCAGGGAGGGAGCATTCACAACCTCCCTGGGCAACCTGGTTCCGGTGTCTCACCACCCTCACTGCAAAGAATTTCTTCCTCATCTCCAGTCTCAATCTTCCCTCCTCAAGCTTCAATCCATTCCCTCTCATTTTATCACACAAGCCCTTGGAAAAAGTCCTTTCCTGGCCTTCTTGTAGCCCCTTCAGGTACTGGAAGGCTCCTCTAAAGTCACCCCAAAGCCTTCTTTTCTCCAGGCTGAACAGCCCCAACTCTCTCAGCCTGTCTCCACTGGGGAACTTCTCCAACCCTCTGATCATCTTTGTGGCCCTCCTCTGGCCCTGCTCAAACAGCTCCATGTCTCTCTTCTGCTGGGGGCACCAGAACTGAAGGCAGTACTGCAGGTGGGATCTCAGCAGAGCAGAGAGGCAGAATCCCTCCCTCCTCTTGCTGGTCACACTGCTTTGGATGTAGCCCAGCTTATGGCTGCCTTCTGGGCTGCAAGTTGAAATAATCAGTTCTAGTGGAGCCTGAGATCTTCTATTTGTCTGGAATTAGCATCTTAACCTAAAACATGGACAGGGTTCAGCAGAACCCTAAACAAGTCCTTCTAGTTCTACCTATTGCAGCTTGACTGACTTGGGCCTATTTCCTCAGGACTCTCCTGCCAATGGACCAAGAGGACTTTTTGTGGGAGATATTGTCACTAACCTGCAAGACTGCCCAGTTTATAGTGTGGAAGACTGGAATTCCTGCCTGGGAGACATTTCAGACAAGTCTCAGATTGGTTACTGTGTAAGTGCAGCCACTCTACAGCAGTTAAGCTTTCCAGCTAGAGGTATGGCTTTAATTCCTCTCTTCAATGTTTTCTATTGTAACCTTATCATGTCTGAGAGACTCTTTTGTTGGTGGGGAGGGGTTTCTCATAAGTCAGGTCTGCTGTCCTGTCTTAGGCCATTCATTCTTCTGACATACAGGAATGAGGAATCAGAGAATCATAANGTAGACCAACTTCAGCTGGCTACAGCCTCCCTTCAGGTAGTTGTAGACAGCAATGAGCTCTGCCCTGAGCCTCCTCTTCTGCTGGCTGCACACCCCCAGCTCCCTCAGCCTCTCCTCACAGGGCTGTGCTCCAGGACCCTCCCCAGCCTTGCTGCCCTTCTCCAAACACCTTCCAGCACCTGAACATCTGTCCTGAATTGAGGAGCCCAGAACTGGAGCACAGCCCTGTGAGGAGAGGCTGAGGGAGCTGGGGGTGTGCAGCCAGCAGAAGAGGAGGCTCAGGGCAGACCTCATTGCTGTCTACAACTACCTGAAGGGAGGCTGTAGCCAGCTGAAGTTGGTCTACTCTGTCAGGCAAGCAGCAACAGAAGGGGACACAGCCTCAAGCTGTGCCAGGGCAGGTCTAGGCTGGATGTGAGGAGGAAGTTGTTGGCAGAGAGAGTGATTGGCATTGGAATGGGCTGCCCAGGGAGGTGGTGGAGTCGCCATCCAAAAAAAGCCTGGCTGGGGCACTCAGTGCCATGGTCTGGTTGATTGCCCAGGCCTGGGTGCTAGGTTGAACTGGATGAGCTTGGAGGTCTCTTCCAACCTGGTTGATTCTCTGATTCTAACCCAGATTCAGACACTGTGGTGCCAAATCTCTGTGTGAATGTTCCACAAAGGAACCAACCCAAACCTAATCTGCAACAACAGCTTGAAAAACACCCCAAAGACAGAAAAGAGGCACTGAAAGAATCTGTGCCACTGCAGTACCTCCCTTAGGCAGATCAAACCTGTGCTGCTGGTTGCTGATTTATCTCTGCATAACCTGCAGGCCATAACATGGAACCTTAAACCTGGGGCTTACAGGTGCAAGCATTGAACCCTACAATCCCTTTTGCAACTACCCTGAGGCTAAGGCACTGCATCTGTGTTTTATGAATGGTGAATGACCATGAAATTAGTTTCCTTATAAACATAGAGAACACCTCTTTCTTCTTCCAGAGGGCCCCTGGGGCATTATTTTGTGTCTTGCTCCATATTCCAGTAGCTTCCTATCCATTTGCTTTATGGTCAAGTAGATAAGGTCCATTTGCCAGATCCATTTTTTATTGATGGTCTGTATTTATGTCAAGTTGGGAACTGTCAAGATTTTGACAAATGGCAGCTGCTAAAAGACTGAAGAGAGGTCATTTAATTTCAAAAGGAATATTTCTCCCTGCTGGAGGCTTATGGCTTTGCAAATGCAGGCAGACTGGTCTGATTAGAATGCAGCAGGGGGACAATGGGCTGCTCACACAATACAGCAACCAAGCTTGGAAGCAATATTGAGTGTCTGATGTTAAATCTCTTGTATTTGAATCTAAACAGGACTGGTTCAGTTACACAAGATGCAGTTTTATTACCCATGACTCTGAAACTGCATTTCAGACACGAGCAGAATCTCAGCATATATACTCACAGCAACTAAAAACTGGTTCTTGCCAGCCCAGCCCAGCTGAAAGCCTGTGCCAAAGCTGCCCTCATCTTCAGAGGGATAATCCCAATGCTTCTGTCTTTAAAATCAGGATCACAGAATCATAGAATCACCCAAGTTGGAATAGAGCTCCAGGCTCATCCAGCCCAACCTAGCACCCAGCCCTGGCCAATCAACCAGACCATGGCACTAAGTGCCCCAGCCAGGCTTGGCTTCAACACCTCCAGGCACAGCCACTCCACCACCTCCCTGGGCAGCCCATTCCAATGCCAATCACTCTCTCTGCCAACAACTTCCTCCTAACATCCAACCTAGACCTCCCCTGGCACAGCCTGAGGCTGTGTCCCCTTCTTCTGTTGCTGGCTGCCTGGCAGCAGAGCCCAACCCCAGCTGGCTACAGCCTCCCTGCAGGGAGCTGCAGACAGCAATGAGCTCTGCCCTGAGCCTCCTCTTCTGCAGGCTGCACACCCCCAGCTCCCTCAGCCTCTCCTCACAGGGCTGTGCTCCA